>MU225099.1:2567006-2589105 GCA_018584345.1 Thuja plicata
GGTTTTGATATAATAAGGTTTTGAGTCAAATTCCAATTCCCCAAGATGCAAAACCGGGATTTCAAAACCTGATTTTGTGATAATAAAGTTTTGAGTCAAATTCCAATTCCCCAAACAAACGGGGCCTAGAGGAAAATAATAACAAATTCGGATTTCAAAAAGGCTCGAATGACTTCTGATTCAACTATAATGCATTCTAAGAAAAATAGAAAATTTGTGGGGGACAAAACAGATCACAAAATTACAATGATAGAAAAAAGTTTGCTTTAACTCTAAAATTCTTATGACGCTATTGATTTGCCTACTATAATTGACCTTATAATCTGCAACATTGAAATGTACCATACGTCATCTACATTGCTACTCTATTTATATCGTTGAATGAAGATCTATTATGCAGACTGGTCCCCAGGAAAGATGGCGTTTCTGGATATGTGCAGGCAATGATCATGATAAGGAATGAAAGATTCGTATAATTAGAAAGTGGTGGAAGCATCAAACTGTTTTCTTACAGCTATTATTTATCCATCCACCAAGAAAATATACATTATTGTAGTTACAAACCAAGAAGAGATGTAATAATTCTTCTCTCAAACCATCAACCTTCCAATTATTTAGTTGTTGGCATTCTATTATGTTTGTTCATGCATAGTTAATATGTGATGGAGTAATAGCTTATATGGGGTCATAAGTTAATATGTGATGGAGTAATAGCTTATATGGGGTCATAAGTTAATATGTGATGGAGTAATAGCTTATATGGGGTCATATTTAATAGTGTATGATAGAAACTATTTGATAGGGATGAGAGTGCTAGAGTGCCAGTGAATAGTAAGGCATATTCAAGGTTCCTCGAGATAGGTGGGGTTGTTATCTAGTAACTATTGATCCAACTTCTTAGTTCTAATTTCATCACCAATAGAATTATCAAAATTTTCCTTTAGTTTAAACTAATATTGAACCCTTAAGTATTTGTCTTCTTTCTATTTCTTCTTTCATTTCCTCTCATGGGATTCTTGGCTTGACCTAGATAATTACCAACATCATTTTTTCACATCCTTCCATGTATTGCATATGCTCCAAATTTTTATAAAAATCGCATTGCCATCATCTTTTCATTCCCTTCTTGCTCTTCTTGACCACTCTCTCATTCCAAGTGTTGGTTCAAAAGGTTGAAAAATATTGTCTTCACTTAATCTTTTTGACGTAATTACTTTCAAACGCTATGACAAATAAATATCCAAAGGGTATAATTGTCTTAGTACCAATTCATTCATAAATGAGGGGTATCCCTCACACAATATTATTCAACAATGGATTTTCACTAATTACTTATGAAACCCGTCAAATTCACTTGAACAACCACCTTAATGGTTATCAAATAATATAATAATCTTGAGTTTCAAGTAATAAAGTGTATGATTTCAACAATCTAATAGAACACATGAGAAATCCATACAAAAAATTGAAAACACAATTTTTTCCTAGAGAGAATTCAATGCCAAGTGAAAAAATATATCTTTAGAGATAAAATACTACACGCTTCATAGACTTTAACTTGTCCTTACATCATCCATGAGCTTACACAATATTTTGTTAAGTTCCTTAATACATCTACAACATAACAAAGTCACTACGAAATACTATTAGCAACAAATTTCTAAAAGTTAGGGATGTACTAAAAACTATTGTACAATGGGATCTGATCCGCAAAAAAATATATAAAATAACATATAACCTCCCTTGAGTAGAAGTTCTCATCCTAAAAAAGTGAGAAATGAATTGAAATTTTGAATAATCAAATGATGAAAATTCTTTGTATTCCATGTCATGCCTTCATAATGGTGAAAGCACCAATTCCATCAAGGGATTTGTATGTATGTTTTGGAAATCATTTGTTTGCCATAGTAGAGAGAGCTCACCACATTGTATTTTAAATTTATCACTTATACAAACTCACAAATTTGTAAAAATGGGTTTTCTAGGTTATTTTAAGTTTTAACCTTTTCTTGAGGATTGGACCACAAATATCTCATTATATCTTTGATCATCCCTAATCATCACTAGGACCTCTATTTGCAACATAACTAGGTCAAAAAATAATGAACTTTGTCTCTTCAGTCCTTGCCAACATTGTAATGAATAAGAAACCTTTTGACTCCAATGGTTCAATAGAATTGAACCAATTTTTTGAATTGAAGGTCTCCCCAATATGATGTTTTAAGCCTCCAAACGATTGTGACTAAAAACCATGGAACTCTTGAGTCGTTGCATCAATACAAAAAAGCTTGGAAACCCAACCCAACTCATTGTTTTTGCATATGTAAATAAGTCATGAACACTAACCTTCTTCTTGAGTGATCCATGTTTCACATTGGAAAATGAAATGAAAATAATTTCAATCACCCTTGAAAGGGTCCACATGATCGCATGCTCTTTATCATTCATGTAATGTAAATGTTTACCTTCACATTAAAATCCTAAACAATATTACATTTTATACCCCCTTAGCTTTCTTCTCCTTATACATGTGAAGTTCATTGCTTTCTCTAGTAGCAAATTTTCATGCACATCCAACAAAGAGGAAATAATCCTTGCATTTTCATTGATTAGTGGTTTACTAATTAAATTGTTAGCAATGACGATCTTCGACCTTTCCTCATATGATTAAAAAGAACTATATTTCTAATGCAATGTTAAATGATAATGATTCTTTCTCCTTTAATAAATAGCATCCCTTATGTATAAGTAGGGTCTACCAAAAATTAGATCACTCACATGTGATTTGATAATGGCAATTGATGCATCATTTATGAACTTTGGGTGAAGTCTAAACAATAATTTGCTCCTTATTGCACAACTATCATGGTACATATGAATATGGAGATTAAAAACATCCAATCCCAACTCACTAACCATCCTACTATAAACTAGATTCACTTGAGAATATGAGTCAAATAAAGCATTAATTTGCATACATTTCACTTGCACTTTATTTTGGAAAAGTTATATGAGCTTTTCAATTTCATTCAAGTTATCACCAATAATGTGTACTTCCTTATTTAGTGTAGCACATGACAATTAAATCACACACATCTAGATTACACTCTGTCTCTAATGACTTACATGTCACATTGACTTGTTTGTCCTTCTTCTGATTAGAAGGTTTCAATTGCAAGTTTAGTATTTATCACCTCTCTTTCAAGTTCTCTTCTCTATAGCAATGCACATAATTGTACTTTCCATTTCCTTTTCCATTCAGTAGAGAAGTAGCATTGTTCCCCCCCCCCCCCCCCCATCTTTGCTAGTTACCATATTTGTTTACCACAAAAAAAACTGTTCATCACTTTCTATTTTCTTGTTAAGAGATTTCCACTTCTCATCTAACTTGAGCAAGGTAGTGCATGTGGGCATATGTCTAATCCATATATTAGGGCTTGGCCATGAGGAATTTCCTCTTCCAGTTTCCAAAATAACCATCTAGCATGCTTCATAAGAACTTCTCAAATTTAAATTACTTGGACTATTTCTAATATCACTCATGTCCTTACCTTTGTCTCAAGTAATGCCTTTGTATCATCTACTCCCCTTCATGGCATATTGGATAAAATTACTTATATAAACAAGTCTTTGAAGTTTCCCCACTTATAAATCAATGTCACTTCTCAAATATCTAATGAGTTTTTATAACTCTCATATCAAGTAAGAGCATATCTAGAAATATTTAAGCTTGCAAAAAGTTATTGGTGAGAAGATGATTGATGAGGAATAAGGTATAACTCCATTCAAGACACCTATTTGATCTATTATCTTGAGAAGGACGTGGATGTAGATTATGTGCAAGAAAGCAAGAGATTAGTCAACCAACACATAACCAAGACTTGCTTAGAAACTTTAAAATAGCAAGTGCAATGTGACAACACCAAAAGGTTGTTTTAAATGATCTAAAAAATGGAGCAGTTCAAATGTACATGAACTCGTAGAGGTTTTCGGAAGAAAAAATAAAAAAATTTACTAATGTTACAAACCCCAATGAGCTTGATGATATGAGGCTCCCAATTATTCAAAACCTACTTGATCAAAGACTACTCTAAGAAGATACAACAAAAATAATACATACTCAAGCTGAAATTCATTAATACCAGATTTAATATCAATATCCTCTTGTAACAAATTTAATATCAATATCATATTGTATACCTTTTATACAACTTTATATGCTCTCTAAGTCCATATTCACTTGAAAGCAATTTTTAAAATCAAATTAATACAAATCTCTAAATGATCTTTGAAAACAATATGAAAAGACTAATAGAAGCAGCTAATAAAAACAAAGAGCAAGAAAACCAAATATCCCTACCAAACCCAATCCATTAAGTTCACATAAATCACCCAATAACTCTTTGTAATAGGTCTTGTTAAGATAGTTTAACAGTTTAAATTAGTGGAGAATAAGAATAAATTCGGATTTCAGAACATTCCAATGATTTTTGACTCAATTATAATTCATTATAAGGAGAGTAGAAAGTTTTGTGGGAACAAAACAGTAAGTAGTTCACAAAATCACAATGATAGAAAATACTTTACTTAGGACTCCTGAATTCTTATGACGCAATTACTTTTGCTACTTACTATACTTACTATATTTGACCTCATAATCTGCAACCCACAACCCACACATTGAAATGTGTAATAGTAGGGCCAACTCCTATCATACAATCACCTTTATTATAATATATTGTCTGCCACCCTAATCATTCCAAAGGAAAGATGGTGGGGTTTCTAGATATTGCCATATTGGGATGATCCTCATTCCTCACCCATGCTGAGGCGTTCCTTTTGTTGGAGTTGAGGTAGAAGCCAGACTTGATCTTTTTCCTCTTTCACTTCTACTGTTCTCAGCAAATTTCATGCTCATTTTGTCCATTCCTAGTTGCTTTTCAGTTTCTGACCATTCTGATCCATAATACTTCTCCTCACTAGCATTCTCAGACTTGGAAGGTGGAAAAAGCATTCCACCCCACTGTGGAAAATGCAATCCCAACAGAGGCGTTGTGCAGGCAATGATCATGACACCCATCAAGCTGATTCCAGTCTCATTGGAATACTTGGAGTTAAGGAAGAACAAAAGCTGTGTTACCATTGATCCCACATTGCCCCCTGCTCCTGCCAGTCCAGAAACTATGCCCAATGACCTGCAATTATGTACACAACCCACAAAACAATTTGTATTAGTTATCAGCAATAACACTATTAGATGCAATGCTCAGGCAGAAAAGAGTGACAAAATGCTAATGTGTACTGATATACATTGAGACATAATATGTTTTCAAGCTGGGGCCTGTGAAATCAAGTTCTTTTACATTTGAAGCACAACCCCTTTTGAAAAAGTCTTTCCCCTCAGATCAGATACATGGTACACCTGAAAATTGTATATCTTGAAATGGTAGTGTGCTTAACTTCTGACATAAACTGTGTGAATTTATTTCTTCAATGTTTCAGATCAAACTTCATGATTCGTCATCAAGAAGAAGAGAGCTAGACAAAAGAATAGAATGATGGATCATAAAGTTATCCAAAATATCGAGGAAATAAACTCACGCAATATATACCAGAAGATAAGCACACTAACATTATGAACTGTGGAAATCATATGAACTCTATCTTGAAATGGCTTCTGTAACTTATAAGAATCCTCCATTAAAGTTGGCTGTATGTTTTCCATATCTTGCATCATTTATGAAAACTCTGAGCAGACCCTAGGGTTTATGTGGTTTTATGTGTCACTGTAAGCTGATGAAAAAGATAAAACCTTGATAAATCAATTCAGTGGCAATGGAAATACAGAATTCAAACCTTCTAGAAACAAAAGGAACTATTCCAAAGGTCAGACCGCAAGATGCTTGCACAAACATGGAGAAGACCAGCATAAATGTAATGGAGAGGCTCAGTGAATCTGCCTTTCCTAACAAAACACAGAACACTCCACCCAGAGTCTGAACAGTCCAGAGAGCCCAAATTCGTCCTCTCATGCCATACCTACGTGCTACAATGTCAGACAGTACACCCCCAAATGGACGGGTTACTAAGTTGGCAAGCCCAAATGTAGATGCAATTATGCCTGCAGTGTGAAGATTTAGATCAAATCTATCGAAGAAGTACTGTGCAATCACATTGTCTATGGTAAGTTCTACTCCAAAACAGTATCCATAGGTAAGAGCCAGGATCCAAACCCTGTAGTTCTTGATGCCATTCCAGACAACCTGCACAATATTTTAGAATTATGTTACTGTACTGGTATTATTCATGTAATATAAAACACTTTAAAATGAAGACTTCAGCAGAAAAACATGTTCCAAACTAAGGACAAAGCAGAAAACCAGAAAACGCACTATCTTTATAACCATTTATAACCTATGCCCACCTTGTATGTTTAATGATACAACCATTTACTATTTATTCTTAGTAGTTATCGGTTGGGAAGTTTCCTTTTATAGTTGTACTTCTTCAGAGCTAAATCAAGCAAATCAACCTTTTTATAAAATTCATGCGTCAAGCTTTCGAATTCCAGCCTTAACTTTCATTCTTCTGTTTTCTGTCTTTATCTTGTGCTCTTATTAATGTACTAAAAACCAAAGACAGGATAGAGCATACAAAATTTTAAGAATCCAAAGCAATAGAATTGTTTTTTTGTCACACAGTTATCCAATCTAAAGCAAAAAAAAAAAAAAAAACAGAGGTAGCTTTTCTGAAACCTTTATCTCTGTTCATGACTATTCATGCATATATTTGCAAACTACTTTAACAGATAGATTTCTAGCCCTTAACTCTTAGGTTTCCCATGCCATTGTTCTTAGGCACCTTTCTCTCTATCTATTTATTATGCTTGGTCTGCTAACATCCTTTCATTTTTCTTCTTTTGCTATCTGTTTTGATGATGGATGATAGTGTTTGATCCAAAATGTTAGTAACAAAAAATCTATATGATCTAATTCAGAAGAGAAAGCATATTGATCATTATGAACTTTAGAAGCTTCATAAATCTGATTTACCTTTGACAAATTGTCTTTTGCTTTATCCCCCTGTTTGTGAAGAGCTGCATAGTTACCATCTGGTAGATCTTGTGCAAAGATGAGCACAATGAGTCCCATGAGAACTAGAGTCAGTCCAGGTACAAAGAAAGCAATACGCCATGCTGTGAAGTTGGTGGAACCTATGGATTTGTGAATCAAATCATAAACCAGAGGCATCACTAGCTGTGTTGCTCCTCCTCCCATATTTCCCCACCCTGCTGCATTTGCATTTGCACTACCCACAATCTTAGTATTGAACATCGAGCTCATCCAGAATTGACATGACACAAAAGTTCCCAGTGAGAAGCCTATGAAGAATCGGATGAGGATGAAGCCATGTGCGGAGGAAATTATAGCAGCAGAAAAAACAGCAGGGGCAGAGAGCATCAGGAGAAATGCACACCCATAACGAGGGCCTACTATGTCACATAATGCTCCCATCACAAGCCTTGAGAATATGGAGCCAGAGACTGCTGCTATGCCTGCATTGCCTATGTCCCTCTTGGTGAGATTCAGATTGTCCCTGATGATGGGTATCAGAGGGGGAGCAGTGAATGTGGAAAGAAAGCAAGTGAAGTAGGAGATCCAGGATAAGTGGAAGGCTCTCATATGGGGTTGGGCTATTGAAAAAAGCTTGAATTCCTTAGCCTTGTGTTCTGAATCTACTGGGAGATCAAAAATTGGACTTGGTCTTGAAGTAGTCTTATGCACTGCCTCTGGATCCATGCTTCAGGGTTGTTGCATGCACTGATTCTATGCTTCCAAGATGCAGGGTTTCCACTCTACCCCTGTTTTGCAGCTACCTTTGCTTAACTGGGAAAACCTCTAAAAGCACTTTGTTCAATTCATTCATGAACAAAAGGAACAGGCTTGTCTGAAAATTTGTTCAATTTGGTAAATGAAGTTACAGAATTACAAAAGGAACAGACATGTGGGTTTTGGAACTCCAATTGTTGCAGATTTTAAGCTTGTGCAGTTCACAATGTTTAGAAGTGGGTAGGTAGTTTTGGAGAAAACTGTTCGTGGATGGATAGAACAGGGGAGGCTCCATCTGCATTTGGAATCTGATTGGAGGTGCATCGTTTTCATTTTATGATGGGTCTCTTAGATGGTTCTCAATCGAACGTTCACTGGACCCCACTTTCACTCTTTGTTGCCAAATTTTGTATAATTTTTTCGCACATTCTTCCTCAGATAGACATAACAATATGGTAAGTGCTGTTCTTGAAAAATGCTGACTAGGGATCAGATTCGTTCAGCTAAGTCGTGTATTTTTCTGTGAGTGGAATCAGAATAATTGACAAGTGTGATATTGCATATGTACTTTTTGTCTTCTTAAAGTAGAGAAATAGAACTCTACTGTAAAGTAGGGGAATAGAATTCTTTTCTAAAGTAGAAGAATATAACTCTTCTGTAGTTTTATGGCTTCTCCAATTAAAAAAAGAAACTGGAGTTCCATAATATACATTTTAACTTTTTGGTAAGTCAAATATTGTACGAGAGATAAAAAAGGATTCGGATTTAAGAGTTTCAATATTTCTCTTTCTTTTAGATTATAGATTAGATCAGATCAAATTCTATGATCTATCATCATGACATATAGCAATAAAAGAGAAATTTTATGATTCATAGAACAATATTAGATTTCAAAGAAATTAGAAAATATTGAGTAGTTTTTCTCAAATAAAACTAAATTCAAGTTCATCTTACAAACAAGATATAAGATAAGTTAATAAAGATATAAATTAATTTATTGAAATGTTAAATTTTGAATTAGTAAATTAAATGAAAAGAATAGGGATATTAAGCTCTGCAAATAATAGCATTAAATGAATTTGTTCTTACATTCAAGTCTTATGTCTTAATATTGAAAATAATAAATATGTGTGTGTTTTTCTTAAAATCAAAACAATCAGATACTAAGTTGAGAGGGATTAAATTCATAGGTTTGGGTTATTTTCATGGACATAGATAAAATAGTTAGTGACACACTTGATTTGGTATAATATGCAATCTCATTCCCAAAATTTGTCAAGCTTCTTGTTGTTTATGGTACTACCAAGACTAATGATATTGAGGAATACCTTTATTTTGTTGGATCACCATAGAACAAGTTCTTCATGTAAGAGTTATTGATCAACCCCCTAATAGCCTAAGGATCACCTTCAACCAAAACAACCTTTCACAAGGAAAGAAGGAATATAATTGTTATGAAGCCTAAGAATTCATTAGATATAAAATGAATAATGATGCAATATACAATGAGAAACCCTTGTTGTAAAGATGAGAATGAAATCCTAAGATACAATAAGATCATGATGGGGGTTTAATCCAATGACATAACATAGAAAGAATATAACCTAAATAAGCTTAAGTATGCTAGTTTCAGTAGGACCTAATAAGAAACTGGTTAGGTAACTATGTATAAGAAATGTACCTTCATGGGATTAGTTCATCAAAATATCAATTCAAATGCAAGAAATACAACTATTTAACCAAATTGAATTGAAATTAAGACAATAAGCATCATATGGATCTCTAACTAGAAAGCTAAAGTAATGCTCTTAGATTCAAGCATTCATTAGTGACAATTCTAGAATGAGAATGATTATCTATGGTGCAATTATTCCTAATCTACCTCAATTGTGCAAGAAATCAATCCTACATGCTCCATTATGATCAAATTACTCAAATGACTCAAATTGCTATGAAAACCTAGACCAAATTCACTAGAGCAAAGATGCACTAAGATAATGGATGGTTTACTCTATTGATGCACTCTATTTAAAGGATTCCTAAAATTAGGAAGGTGGGTTAGATTGACTCATGGTTAGAGGTGAGTTGAGTTAGTGGTTCAAATGTTGGGACAAAGAGACAAAATGAGTGGCCAAGATTGGAAAAGCCAATTTGAATGGTTGAGATAGAAAAGGCTTCCTTGATCCATGTGATCAAAATACTCTCACCTCATTGGTTGATTGAGTTTTGTCCATATGTGGTGGGTGATTATATTAATTGATTTAGCCATGTCTCCCATTTGAATGGGTCGGATTAATTTTTTATTTAACTATACAATTAATTGATTAAAATCAATTGCATAATTAGTTGATCCTTTTGATTTAATAATCCTTTTGGCTCTGATTTTTAATTAATTAATTGTTTGATCCTCAATTGCTTATTTTGACTTTGTTTGACTTTGCTTCACCACTTTTAGGTGTATACAAATGCCCCTCTTTGAATCAATGTGTGAAGCGCATTGTTTCAAAAAAATATTTGATTATTCTGAATAACTAATGTTCAATCCAAACGTGATGACTGATTTGTTGATACAACTGATTTTGATTAAAAAAACACCTGATATGATGCACTGATTTGAAGAATAACCTGGTTGAGATGCCCCACTGATGATTTCAAAATATTTATGTTTAATGTCCCTGATTTGAAAAAGTTCTCCGATTTGCTTGATTTCGAGTCCTTATGATATCCTGCCCCCTCGGAAATGAAAACGAAATTGTTTTAAAAGAAATTTGATTTTTTTATTTTTTATTTTTAAAATTTGCGCTAAAGTCTCCAATTTAGATTTCATTTCTGATAATGTGTTGTGAAAAAGGTTTGATAATGCCCCAGTTTTGAGTTTCAAAATTTGCATTAAAACTGACCTTTGATATTAAAATAATTGATAAAAATACCCCCATTTCTAGGTAAAAGGGGTAAAAAGTTATTTTCATCATTCATTTTCACATTCACCATTTATTTTTGTCCTTTTGAGCTCTGGTTTGAACATGATGGTGATCCATGTTCGTGAGCATAGATTCGAGCGAGGCCACATATTCCAGCGTCTAACAGACTATGGACCTCTAGTGAGTACCTGAATCCCTTCTAGTTTGTCAATTTCTCGATTTGTAGATTTTTTTTTAGATTTTTAAGTGTTAAGGTCCTATGATTTTGTCATTTTTACAGAAATAGCGCATATTAATGTTTAGATAGCGCGTAGATTAGAGTTTTAGCGTATCCAATAGGTCCAATAGTGCGTAGGGTAGTGCAAAACAACATGTGCAAACGCATGCCCTAGGATTATTTTAGCGCATCTGATAGGTATAATAGCGTGTTTAATCCTTTTGTGCAAAATTAGAATTCTTGTAGCGCATATGGTAGATTTGTGTAGCGCATAGTAGCCTATATATGAGCATGTACAACTTGTTTTAGAGCGTATGACCCCTTTTGGTAGCGTGTACTATATAAAATAGTAGCGCGTATGTCTTTCACCACGTAGAGTATGATGAAATGATGTGTAAGTTATTTTGCTTAATTTTTAACCTAATAATATATGTCATCTAACTGGTCGGTTGATGTGACCGATTGATTGATGATGTCCTGATTTTGTGATGAATAACAACTAATTGAGAATGAATATTAGTTATAAATTTTTGAAATTGTCTAGGAAGACATTTTTTTAAAATGATATGAATTAACCGAATTTCAGATAGAGTAACTCCTAGACCAGTTAATTGACTTCAAAATGAATCAAACTTAAGTAAAAACTCATCCATAGTTGAGAAATCCGTATACCTGAGATCCTCCAATTGATCTTGGAGTTGAATCTTTCAAGATTCAGTTGCACTGTTGAAGGTGTTTTTCAAAATAGTCCATGTTGCATGTGCTTCAGTACAATGGGCAATTAATACATATAAATTTGGATGTAAAGAAATGCCTATAAGGCCTAAAGCCTCATCATTTTTCTCATTCCAAGCATCAATATCTACCTTAGAGGCAATAGTAGCGGGAACAGAAGTCGCACTAGTTGCTACATCAAGAATATGGTTAAATCGAAAAATAAATGTAATATGAGACTTCCAAGCGTGATAATTGGAACTTGTTAATTTAATTTCTGGAATTAACATCGACATAATGAATTAAAATAAACTTAAATACAAGTTGCAGAATATAGTGATGAAGCTAAAAAATGAATTTAACGTGATTAGTAAACGCCAATATGCAAGAATTTTTACCGATTAAAAAAGTTTAAATATTTTGATAAAGTGATGAAACAAATTTATATTGCTATTTAATGACGAATTAGCAAATGAATTAAGTTTATAATGATAAACTGGAAATGGGTTCCAGATGATTTTAAAAAATATGAAGTGAGAGCAAATGTATAAAAGTTTAATTTTTTTGGTAAAAATAATTTTAACGATTAAACTTAAATGGTTAAAAAATAACTTAGAGAAATAGAATAATAAACAAGTATGATAAATAAAGCAAGGAATCTACAGATTAAATCTGCCACAATCCTTCATAAGAAGAAGATGCCTGCAGAGATATGATTAAAAAATGTTATAATGCAAGGAATATGATGAAAAAAAAATTATTATGCTGAACTAGCAATGATTAACCTACAGAAAAGAGCCCAAAAAAGTTATAAGGAATATAATGATTAACCTGCAAGAAAGAAACGTTAGATAGATATAAGGAATCTAATGATTATCTTGCATAGACCATAAAAATGAAGCAATAAAAATCTGCAACTTTACTTAATCTGGAAAAGTGTAAAGAAAAAAATGTAATAATAATGAATAAAAATGTTTGCAGAGATATGACTGTCTCAGAAATAAAGTCCTAGTACGGAGGCAATATCTCTCAAATGAACGGTTGGATTTATCTTATGTTCAGATATGATTTGCAAAACCTAATTATGAAGGATCTCATCGAAGCAATTGGAGAGATAATATCAGAATAAAAAGTTATTAAAGACTGAGTGCGGGTCTATAAAACTGTCTTCAAAATGACAGTCACAGAAATGTTGAAATGGTTTGCATAAAAGGAAAAATATAAAAGAAATAGAGATAGATAAATATGTTTGAAAAAGCTGCAAAGTATTAGAATATAGATATCTGAGAATAAAATACAAATATATATGGAAATAACAGAGATGAGCCTGCACCAAATGTTAGAGAAATAGATTGAAATCTAAAAAACAAAAATGAAGATAAAGCCTGCAGATTGTTAGAGAGAAAAAAAAATTGAAATCCCTTGCGGTTCACCGACAGAGGGATTGATTAGTACTTTAAAAAGAACTTGAAATAGATATGAATATACTTAGATTTGCAAAAAGAATGAAGAAAATCCCTGCAAACAAGAGTTAGATCAAAAAAACTGATGTCTTCTCCTTAACAAAGATATCTTTCAACTATTCTTGCATGCAACACTCAAACAAGGATTAAACTAGCTCTGATACCACGTTAGAAATATAAAGTAAAATGAAAAAGATAGGGAAATAATCCAAGAGAGTATGCAATGGAAAAGATTTACCAAATGCAGAGAGAGAGAGAGAGAGATAAATTTCCCTTCAATAGATCAACCACAAGTACACCAAAATGCTCCAAGAACCAAGGTAAGAACACAAGGATTTGAAAGGGGAAAAACAAGAAAAACCCCTTGTGAACAATATGACTATGGCTCAAAGCCTAAAGAATGAGAGCAATAAGCTCATTACAATATTGAGAGAATGAGAATGAGAGAAGAAATAAGAGAGAGGAGAATATTTCTAGAGCAAGTGTGTGAGAGGCATCTCTTAAGTAGAGATGAGTGGAGGAGTTTGCATGTAACTCCCTTCTCCTATGAATGCCACATCCACATTGTGTGTGTGCCAAATGTGTGATTCTTCTTAAGGAGGAATATCTGAATTCCTTATTAAAGGAATTACAAATAATATGACAAGACCTTGGTATATCATTTAATTACATAGATACCAAGGAAAGATTAATTCTGACAGAAACCCATTTCAAAATACTACTCAACAATTCAAAATTCTAGTATAATTATCTCTCCCCTTTTCTCCATCATTTTATTTTATTTTAGTGATATAGAGCATCCTATGATTGTAAATTGATAAGTTGTTGGTAAAATACTCATTCTTAATTGCTTGGTGTGTTACTATGATATGCATTTTGGTTGGTGTTTATATTTGACTATTTTGTGGTGTGATCTTTGTTGAAGCACCTCATTAATGGTCTCCTGGCACATATGGTATTTCTAAGGGTTACACGTGATTTAATGGTGTTAAGAATCATTTGGCTAGATTGACTTTTGGATATAATCACAAAAGGGCTTGTTAATATCTTGTAGTATTCTATTACTTAATTTTACCATTTCAATTAGTTGAAAAATAAAATATTAAAATCTATAATCCTCCTTTAAAAATGATTAGCTATAACAACTAGACATTATTACGTATTCTTCAATCTATCCAAGCTTACCATGAGATCCATTATGTTGCAATGTATTGATATTACTATTTATGTTTATATTAGATATCATCTTGTAAAGGATCTTGTATATCTCATGAACGATCACTAGATTTATTTTATCTTTCAAGTTGAAATAAAATAGTTAAAAACTACAAAACCAATTATCATTCCTGCTTGGCTATACAATTGTCTTAGAAACCCATAGCATTAGATTGCTTATTTCAATATTGTACACCCTAAATGGTTGCTAATTAGATTATTCAGTCTCATTTAATTATCGACCAGGGATGTAAACTTGGAATGGCATTTGCAAAGTCTATGCTTCAAACTCCATTGATTCTCATGGCTAAACCTATGAAATTGAAATGCATTAAGCTTCAGGAAATCTATGCTAACTCAAATAAATGCTCTTACTCTAGGAAAATAGTAATTATGGATAGGAACTGCTCTACCCACCTATGTTGTAGGAACACTCTACTAGTTTTGTTACTAGTGGCTGCAGGAACAATAGAGTTCTATTTTACTTCTCTAAAAGCATGGAAATGATTTCTACTCTAACAAGGGAATTCACTCATCAAGTGGGCCCCCTTGGATGAGTGAATAGAAACACAATCAAGATTACAGAATTGAACTCAACTTGTGCATTCTATTCATTCATGGAAAATACACTTGGATAAAATAAAACAGTATTACAATTGCATCAGCTTCTATTCAAAAAATAACTACTAACTCGACTAACTCCAAAGAGTTACAAAAGTCATCTTATTTAAAGTAAATCTACAACTACTCCCTAAATCTAAGATCACTCCATTAATGAGGATCATTATAGATACATAATGCAATATAGTTTGGAGGGAACAGTTAGGGACATGACAAGAGGATGCATCAGAGTCATACTGATTGGTAAGAATTGCCACCAATATGTCATCTTCCTCTTGGGATACCATAAACGGGTCTCTTCCAATAACCATGAGTTGTTGGACAAAGTTTTCCTCAAGGGAAGAATCACCTAGGTTTGGCCAAATAACTTGGTCAAGTTCAGCTTGGGGCTTGGCTGGAGAATACAGGGTTAATTTCTTGGTATGGATCCCATCACATATTGTCATTTTTCCTGAGCAGCATGCAATGCAAGCATCTATTGTGGCTAGCCAAGACCTTCCTAAGATTAATGGGTATCCTCCTAGTGTGGCTTTTGGGGATAGGATTATGAAATCTGAGGGGTAATCCAAGGAATCAAGTGTGAAAATGATGTCCTCCACCATGCCATCTGGATTCACTGTGGAATTATCAACTAACTGGAGTATTGTAGGTGTTTCCCTTAAACCAATGATACTAAGTCTTAACAGAACTTTCATAGTCATCACATTGATGGATTCCCCTAAATTAATCAAGACATTCTATATTTGGATACCGTTAATATGAATGGTAACCGCTAGGCTTCCTAGATCAGAGTATTTAGGCATCAATACTTTACTGAGCATGAGATCAGAAAGTTTCCCAAGAACATGGACAGTGTCAGGATCTTTCCTCTTTCTATCAGGATGTTTAATAAATTCTTCCTCAATTAATTTATTATATATGGTAATTTCTTTGATGGAATCTAGCAGAGGTATTTGGACAGTCATTTGTTTGAGTTGGTCAATCAAATCAACTGCAATAGGGTTTTCTTTTGAGGGTGTTGTTTGAACCAATCTCTGCAGATAAGGTGGATTTTTCAAAACTGGAGTAGATTGTGGAACAGGTGGAGTAGTAGTGGGTTGTTTCTCAGTTATTCCCTCAGCATTAGAAACTTCACTGATTATGGTCTCCTTAGGTGCAGGCAATGTTGTTTCTGATCTTAAGTGAATATCATTCACTTGCAGGGAGTAAGCTTGCTGCTTGTTATTAGAATTTGGAGTTGGTTGCGCGGGAAGTTGTGTTAACTTATAAGGATTATTATTGGTTGTAGGAGGTGGAGGAATAATAGCTTGTTGCTGAGGTGGAGGCATAATAGCTTGTTGCTGATTAGGCTGATTGGATCCCCACTGAGGTTGTTGTTGCCAGTTACCATGTGGTTTGCATTGGTTATTTTGTTGTGGTTGCTGATATTGGTTAAATTGTTGTTGGTATGGGTTGAATGGAGGCTTTTGCTGATAGTTTTGGTTATACTGTGGTTGTTGGTTAGACCAATTATAATTTCAATTTTGTCCTTGAGGGTCAGAATTTTGAGGGTTCTAGTTTTTCCTTTGACTACTATTATTATAACCAAAATTATTTAGGGGTCTTGAGGCATACCTTGTCTTTGAGCCCATGGTCACCTCTGAGAAACATAGAAAACCTCACCATTCTCCTCATCCATAGCTTTAAACTCTATGGGCATTGAAGTAGTGTCCACAGACGCAACTTTTTTGCACTTATAGTTCCTTTTCTTCTCTCTACTGTGAGAGCATAATTAAACCAACATAGCTTTTGCATCCTCCTTCTTCCTTTGTACTTGCATATTGTCCAGCTGAGTAGCAACGTCATTGATGATGTCCTACTTAAACTCAGACAAAAGATTAGACAACTCCAATTTAGATACTCCTGAACCATTGGATTTATGAGGCAAGTCTCTTATTCCTCTCCCTTTCCTCACAGTAGCCCTTGAATAGTTTAGGCATATGTTTTTTATATCATCCTAGTTCTTCTGAGTGATGTCTCCACCATCCATAAGATTCAAAGCTTCTATACTCCCATCATTTACACCTTTTACAAAAAGATGTTTTTGGGACTCTTTGTTCAACTGATGCTGGGTATTCTGTGGTAGGTTGAACATAAACCTTGAGACATAATCCTCCAAGGTCTCATCCTCCTTTTGAGACATTTTTAAAATGGCATCCCCTTTTAAATCTTGACCCCTACAGTACTCCTTATATTTGGAAAGAAACATGTTGCTCATGGCATCCCAATCTACTACACCATTAGCTCCTAGCCCCATGAACCACCTTAGATCAGCCTCCTTAAGAGTAGATGGAAACAATTTCAGCTTATGGGCATCAGTTTTGTAATAATAGCTCCTACAAAGGATATCAAACTCAAAAAGGAAGGTTTTAGGGTCTTCAATGATGAGGCCATAAAATTTTGGGAGTGCAGAGGTAGGTATGTTCTTCAAATTATGATTACCATGTTGAGGAGGAATGGGGAAAGGAAAGATAGGCTGAGTCATCCTTGGGGGATGACCTAGCTGTTGTGGTTGATAGATAATAATGGCTAAATGGTTGTCTTGGTACTTAGGTTTGTCAAACAAGTCATGCAAATGTAGTGATCCTTCAGAGGATGACGACGAAGGTATTTCTCCTTAGGCATCAACCAATGGATTTTTGAATGGGTTTTCTTATTCACTCTCAACTCGGGGTTCCTATGGCTCAGGATTAAATATATCAAATGGTTAAACCTGGTGATTGTGAGGAAGGAATCTCCCACGAGGGTCTCTTCTTCTATGCATAAAAGGATTACTTGAAACTTCATCCTAAATTATGAAAACTGGGAACATGAACACCAAAGTAAGTTTGAACTAACACCATCCCCAGAAGCATCACCAAAAATGCTTGGCTAAAAAATTATCTTAGAAACCCATAGCATTAGAATTCTTATTTCAGGATTGGACACCCTAAATGTTTGCTAATTAGATTATTCAGTCTCATTTAATTATCGACCAGGGACCTAAACTTGGAATGGCATTTGCAAAGTATATGCTTCAAACTCCATTGATTCTCATGGCTAAACCTATGAAATTGAAATGCATTAAGCTTCAAGAAATCTATGCTAACTCAAATAAATACTCTTACTCTAGAAAAATGGTAATTATGGATATGAACTGCTCTACCCACCTATGCTGCAAGAACAGTCTACTAGTTATATTACTAGTGGTTGCAAGAACAACAGAGTTCTATTTTACTTCTCTAAAAGCATGGAAATGTTTTCTACTCTAACAAGGGAATTCACTCACCAAGTGGCCCCCCTTGGATGAGTGAATAGAAACACAATCAAGATAACATAATTGAACTCAACTTGTGCATTCTATTCATTCATGGAAAATACACTTGGATAAAATAAAACATTATTACAATTGTATCAGCTTCTATTTAGAAAATAACTACTAACTCGACTAACTCCAAAGAGTTACAACAGTCATTTTATTTAAAGGAAATCTACAACTACTCCCGAAATCTAAGATCACTCCATTAATAAGGATCGTTACAGATACATAATGCTTCATAAAAGAAATATCAGCCATAGAGAATAATTCTTCCCAAAATATAGTATGTGGTGCCTCTAGATCCACGTGTTTTCTTTAACAAGAAACTGAATTGGCTTGTTCTTCCCATGAAGATCTTGAAGCGAGGTCTTAACTTACTTCAACCGCTTGCTCGACCTCTTCGACATGATGGTATATTTGCAGCAACGACTGGCTTTTGACTTTTTCAGCATCACGATGCTGATATTTAATTCACCATGACTGATCCCTACAACATGATTAATGCATACACACAACCTCTGAGACATACATATTTTCATCATTAATATCAAGAAAGAAGTGTTAGGTTCAAATTAATACTCTTGCAAGACACATGGCTACAGGACGGAAACTACCCACAAACATAGCAGAGGAAAAATGATAATTCATTAGCATATAACTACTACATCTTATCATTTTATCCATCAGTTCCAAGAAAATATACTATGTTCCTTTTTTATCCATTTTACTACTTATGTCCTTACATATACAAAATATACATATAAAACCATAAGTTTAAGTATCTATTCTGCAAGTAAATAGCTGGAAAGAAAATAAAAAGCCTTTGAAAAGATAGCCTTTAAAGAGGCTCATCAATTCGCATCTCCATTTGAGATCTGATTGGAGGTTCATCATTTTGATCTTATGATGGTTCTGTAAGGTTATTCTAAATTGAACGTGATGAACTATAATTGATTGAATGTTTGAAGATGACAAAGTTGATGATCACCAAGTTGCAGAAAGTAAATGCAAGACATTAAATAAGTTAATGTATTGTATTGTCATTGATGTTAACTTGATATGGTATGATTTCTCATACACATATTATCACAACACTTAAAGATCTAAAGAGACAATTTTTTGTCTTTGGTAATCATATACACCGAGTGACAGTAAACCCTGACGGACAGTGAACTCCGAGTATAGAAGTTCACAGTGGTAACTGACAGGCAGTGTTACCCGAGAAAGTGATACCCGAGAAAGAATTACCGAGATAACTTCAATTATTAGCAAATAGAACTAAAGTTGATGCCCATGCTATCTGCACTAGTCACCGAGCACAACTAAAGTATTGACCGACGAGAACAGAAGTTAGAAAATAACAAAACAACTAAGCTGGCAGAGCTAAATTTAGAGTTAACTGATTGTTTTCTTTTTTTTATCGATCAGTTAAAAGATAAAGATAAGAAGGAGATTTAAAGCATGTTTTATTCCAGAAAACAAGGAGAGATTTATGGAATAAAACTAAAGTAAGCATGGCAAGATTTACGAATCAAGAATTGATCAATGAAGAAAACAAGAAGCATGAATGGTGAAATCATGTCTATATAAAGAGACAAGTAATTCATTTTGAAGATAGGAATGCTGAATATAATTCTGGTGAAGATAGAAGTATTCATGCAGATCTGATCATACAGGCTGAGGAACATAGCCAAGAATTCTGCAAACACCAAGAAACAGAGAAGCAACAACATTCATCAAGCAGAAAGAAGTGGAGAAAAGGAATTGAAGATAACATTGATCATAAGAGGTATTATGAACTTACAATATATCTGAACATCTGCAAAGTAAATTTGTATTAATGAAAAGATCATATATTGTTTCAGTTTAACCATTGATTCATAAAAGTCTCTTAACCAAATGGGATTTAACCATCCTTAATATATTGAGATACATCCCAAGGAGTATCAAAAGGTTTTCATGTTGACAACATAGTGAATGTTAGGTCAAGTGATAAACTTTTAGTTTTAAATCCTCTAATAAGCTCGCACTTAATAGTTTGTTTTTAACCTTTAATAGGGTTGGCTCTTCACCAAGCTCACTTCAGAAGAGTGAAAATTTTGGGTTACTGGTACCAAGTGGTTTTTCTGTTAATAGGGTTTCCATGTTAAAAATCCATGTGTCAAATGTGTATATGGTTTATTGCTTTGATGTTTTGCTTTACACATTACTAAAACATGATTGATTGGTAAACACTAAGTTATTTATTGATATTTGGTAAAGGCTAGGATAAAATAAATTGTTATTCAGTAAAGCTTAATAAAAGGATAAATAGTATATTCACCAAGTAGTATATGTTAGATTCACACGAGACATACTCTTGTAGGACTGAAGATAAATAGAGGATATATTTGTGATATAAAGTTTTAATTGGGATTATTGGATTAATTTTTGAGGCCACTGATTCAACCCTCCCCCCGCTGAGTTATTCTAACAATTGGTATCAAAGCTGGTGTGCTTGGAAGAGAGTTTCAAGACTCAAGCAAAAGATCACAAGATGAGTAAAAGGGATGTGCCTAAGTTGAACAAAGACAACTTTGCATCATGGAAAAGTAGGATAATAATCCACCTACTAGGCATTGGAAATGATGTCACACAGTACTTGGATACTGAATTTGTGTTACCTACTGATCAATTAAGAAAGAAACATGAACACAATTCTATGATGATAGAACTTGGTTCTTCACTCTCCAATGTTGAATTTGAAGATGTCAAATCATGCACCACTGCAAAGAAAATGTGGGAAAAACTCAAGCTAGTATATGGAGGAGATAAAAATGTGTTGAGACCTAAGGCAGAATGCCTAAGAGGAAAGTTTGATGACCTAAGAATGAAAGAAGGAGAAAACATCACTTAGTACATTAGTATAATCAAAGAGGTTGTTAATGCTATTCAAGGAGTAGGAGGTGTACTTGAAGAAGAAATGGTGGTAAGTAAAATTCTAAGAACCTTACTGCCTATTTATGCTATTAAAGTATCTACAATTCAAGAAATGAGAGCAGTAGAAAATAACAATGTTACTATAGATAGTTTTATTTGTAGACTTATTTCATTTGAGATGAATAACTTTGACAACAGTGTCTTACCAACTGTTGAGTCTGCATTCAAATATTCTCTGAAAGTAAGTAAATCAAGTCATAAACACACTATAGAAATGATAGTGAAAGTGATAGTGATGAACAAGAACTTGATGTAATTGAAGCACTAATAGCAAGAATATTGCAGAGAGGCAAAGGTAGATACAAAGGTAAATTACCATTGGTATGTTTTAATTGCAAAGAGATTAGACACTTTGCTGCTAGATGCCCTAACAAGAGAAAAGATGAAAGAAAATATGATAGATCTTATGAAAATAATTTTGATAGAAGTGATGACCAAGACTACTGAAGTAACTAACAATCTGATAGAAGAGATAACCAAGAATACAAGGACAAAGACAAGAAGACTTGTTACCTGGCTGACAACAAAGCTGGAAATACTAACACTGAGTCTGATGAAGATATTGAGGTGGTATTTGTTGCTATGAGGAAGATTCATACAAAGAAGAAAGGTATGTTGAAACTGCACTCATATCTAAGGTTAGTAAAAATGATGTCTAGATAATTGATAGTGGTTATACTCACCACATGACTGGAGATAAGGAAAATTTTGAAACTTTTGAATATTATAATGGTGGATCAGTAAGAATGGGTAATGACTCACCTTGTCCAGTTGAGGGTAAAGGAACCATCATGTTGAATAAT
>MU225099.1:2589278-2641505 GCA_018584345.1 Thuja plicata
ATCTTGATAAGATTGAGACCACTTGTTTATTGGCTAGAAATGAAGACATTTGGTTGTGGCATAAAAGGTTATGTCATGTGAATTTTGACAACATGGTTAGGATAAGAAATAAAAGGAAAGTAAGAGGCTTACCGAGCATGTCAAAACCCGGCCATGTCATGTGCAAGAATTTTCAAAAAGGTAAAATGACAAAGTCTAGTTTCAAGAGAAAAACCTACACATCTAATTCTATTCTAGAGTTAGTCCATACTGACCTATGTGGACCAGTGAGAACAAAGAGCTATTATGGTGATAGATACTTTATTTTATTTTTTGATGATTATTCTAGAATGATGACTAGTATGTTCTTAAAAGAGAAATTAGAAGAATTTAAGATGTTCAAATGGTATAAAGCTATAGTTGAAAAACAAAGTTGAAAGGAACTGAAATGTCTAACATCAGATAGAGGAGGAGAATTTATTTATGATGAATTCACTAACTTTTGTAATGAGCATGGAATTAAAAGACATGTTTCTACACCGAGAACACCACAAAAAAAATGGGATTTCCAAAAGAAGGAATAGATCTATTGTTGATTGTGTCAGAACACTAATGATTGAGAAAGGCCGCACACAAACATTTTGGAGAGAAGTTGTCAATACTTTTGTCTATACATTAAACCGAGTTCAATTGAAGAAAGACACACATAAGACACCTTATGACCTATGGTAGGGATACACACCACATGTAAGTGTTATAACCTAAATTTTGCACCATGTTAAGCGCTTGAGCCTAACAATCTAGTATAACATGGGAATCACTTCTAGGTTGTGGGACCTCTGCTAACTGAAGTGAAGCCTCCAAATTCTAGGGTGGTTTCTCTTCGATAATCACCTTATTTTCTCTTTTAACATGAAAGTAAACTTGTAAGGTAAAGGGATAGAAGAAGAACTAAAGGGAAATGACTGAAAAAGATAACTATCTTACTAGGTGATACACCAAAGGTAACATGAGTCACAATATAATGACCAAGAATTAACATGAAATTCCTAAATTATGACAAGTAAAACTTCCTAGATAGGTTTGCAAAAATGTTTCATAGAGATGTCCGAGATGAAACTATTGGAGGAAAGAAAATATTTCACATAAATAGCTTCAAAGAAGTAGACACAGACTATGACCTGCAAACAGACATTCACTTTAGAAAATAGGTACAAGAATGAGAAAAGATGGCTAGGAATGAACAAAATTCACAAAACTATCCTTATCAGCTCACCCACAGTAGTACACAAAGATGCAGAAAAGAAGGAAAACTTGAGATAATCCAAAACTTTATTCAATAGTCAATCAATATACCATTCTTCAGAAAGAATCCCAATCATATGAAAACCTGAGGGCAGGAAAAATGCCATAGAAAGTCTTGCATAAGATTTGAAAACTAAGAATTATAGACTATGAAAATTTGGAGGACAGAGAAAATGTCTCAGAAAACTCTTACATATCTCAAAAAACTTAGTAGAAAAGAACCAAAAACAACTTAAATACAACCTCCCCTAGCACACACGCTCAGGAGTCAATTCCTCAATCAATTAGGGTTACAATATATTTTGCATAAACAATGCAAAAACCCTAAGACTGGCAAGTCTTCTCATTAATGCATTTAGTAAATATCTCAGACGATCTGATCACCCTTTGAAAATATCCCACTTCATCATAAATTCAAGCAGATAGATCACCTTGATCCATCTACCCACTCTACAGGTTGAAAACATCACCACCAACATGAAAACCTAAGAAACACCTTTAAATATTTGAATTCAAACTCAAACAGTCACAAGTGGCATGGAATTCCTGATCAACAACCCATATTTGAAATTTTACTAACTTTAAAACATGATCGATGATCTCCTCTAACTCTAAGTTACCCACGAGCACAAGATTAGACCTGCCACGTGTCACCGTGGCGTGATGGATTATAGGTTAAAAAACTTCATCTTTACCATCAAGGCATTAAGTTGGTTGTTTGATCTTCTTTAATTGTTGTGCCTTTATCTTACCTTTCCAACCCAAGACCCATGACATCATCTGCCACATGTCACCATGGATTAATGGCTTGATTGCTAGATTTTGAGCATTTTGTCTTCAACCCTTTAAGTTGTTTGTCCGATCAAATAGGACTTGATCGATCTTTAATAAGACAAAAACCCTACATAAAGGTGACCCCACCATCCATGTGTCACAATAGCTTAATTACTTGATGGGTAGATCTCAAGCACCTTGTCTTTAAGTCATTAATCCGACCATTAGATCAAAAGAAACTTGATCAATCACTACCTTTTTCTGACTTCATCTCGGCTCCACCATGGACACATGTATTCATGGCTTAATGGCTATGTGATAGATTGACTGGATCTTTGCATTAAGTTTTTAAGCACACCGTTAGATTAAATGAGAACTGCACATAGATTAATCAACTGAAGACCCTGCATAAAGGTGACCCCACCATCCATGTGTCGCCACGGCTTAATGGCTTGAAGATTAGATCATGCACATCTCTTCATTAAGCATATAAGACGACCGTCAAATTAAATCAAAACTGCTTGAAGATTGCCTTATTCACCTTAGCGTTGCATCAAACCCACCATGGACATTGTTATGCCCTGCATCCCTGTCCCTACATTTTATGTGCAAAATGTTGGGTCCCCCTTTTTTTTGTGTGTGTTTGTTTTTTTTCTTGCGGCTTTGCCTTGCCTTCCTTTCCCTTTTTGTTTTCTTTCTCCGGGGTTTTCTTCCCCAGCATGGTGTTTTGTTCATTTGGTTTTGGCCTCCAGGACTCTGGTCCCGGAGGTTGTCCTTCGTTGGGAACCGAATTCTAGACTCCGGGATTCTTCGCCATGATGTTCTTAAGAACATCATCGCGAGGAATCCCTGGGCCTGAAATCCAAAGGTTTGCTTGTCCGGAGATTGCCGAAAGGAAGAGGATTACCTTTTACCGTGGGTATAAATAGGGCTTATCTGTCACTTTCACATTTACTGCGATCAAAACTTCCAAGCACTTAGAGCGATTAACAAAGCAATTTCAAAGTGATTAACAGAGCGTTTGCAGAGAGTTTATGATAATCAATGCTTAACATTTCCAATCACTTTCAGGCAAGTGAAAGTGCTTCGTGGTGGTGACTCTGACCGTTTGACAACTTGAGCTGTTGCAGAGCTCCTGCAGTAAATCCTCCCTTTCCTCCGCCTTCTGCATTCTCAGGTTGGTGTTTCCGCTCTCCCGCTTCTCTAGTTTTCCTCCGTTTCATTTTTGTTTTGTTTGTTTTGTTTCTCTGTTTCATCTGGTTTGTTGTTTTCTGGTTTTTGCCACCCATTGGTGGGTCGGCTCTGCCAGAGGGTTGTCCGCCCTCTATGCAGAACTGGTTCATTTGTAAAATAGGTAAATAGCTGTATATATGTTTTGCTTTGTCTGGTTTTCCCGCAGGCACCGTTCTACATTGTATAATTATGTATATATGCGTGTATAGTTGTATATAGTCTCTGTATATCTCTTTGTGTCTTTTTATATATCTCTTAGCTCTATGTATATCCTTCTGGGTGGCTTAACGAGCTGGTTGAGTCGCCTGTGTTTCTGGTTTTCCGCCCGCAAACTCGCTTCAGGGTAGAAAACCACCTGTTTGAAACTCGGCTCTCGACCGGTTTCAGACAAGCGATTTTCTCTCTCCTCCTTGAAGTCTGTCAGAACCTCATTTATGTCCCATGCGCACAATCAATTCTAGCCAAGTGGCTTTCCCTTTTCACACGTTTGGACAGTTGGCTCCACCGTCATCGCCATAACTTCCATTTAATACCTATGCACATGGCGCCCACATGGGCTTGATGACTTGGCTTTTTACGTGTCCTCACTAATGGTCATTTCTCCAGGTTTTGGGTCTCCTACCATCATCCATCCTATGCCTTTAACCAAGTGTGATGAAAATCTACGAACCCGGATGTTTAACAAAAGATGAGTTTGTGATGTGTTTTTCTTTTCGGTTATCCTTGCATAAAACTAACTTTTCAGGAAAAGCAAGCACCGTGGCGGTAAGATCTCCAAACCCTGGAATAATTATTTTGATAAACATGTTCTGATAGTCGCTTTGCCTTGCAGGTTCCCAGAGTTTATCTTTCAAACATGTCCGAAGCGTCTGCATCTTCTCCACCCGGAAGTCCAGAGCTACCTACCGCTGTAGAAACCAGGGCAGCAGTAAAATCTAAGATGGAGAAGGCCCTGGAAAAGCTGCCCCTGACCATGAAATTTGTACAGGATAATGTCATCGTGGGCTCAAAGATTGAGTCCAAGGTCAAGCTGATAACCGACACCAACGTCGGAACATGGTCAGAAATGCAGGCCTTGGTGAAAATAATGCACATCCAGTGACAAGCTGGAGATCAACTAGCAACCAACGTCGGGAACTCTGGAATCCTCCGGGCAGCTTGTTTCCCGTGCTACGTGCAATCTCTGGAGCTTATCCTAACACTAGCAAACCACTACAACTCTTCTATCCGGGCCGTTATGCTCACAGCCGCGAAACCTATAGGGTACCCCACTCCACTGGTGTCCCTCGACCCAGTCACATTCCAGGCGAGCCTGGGAATCCCACAGTTTGAGAAGGCCTCAGTGGTTACAAGGACTATTGCCTTGACCCAGTTCACACAACTGGAGGATGCTGCCCAGGTATACATGAATACCCATTGGCTTAAGGCCCCAAAGAGGGACCCAAAGAGAATGAAGATAGAGATTCCCCGCTCTGAATTCAAGGAGAGCATCCAAATGGGGATGATAGCATTAGCCCAAGCCTTTGGGCAGCCCTCCGCCCAGGATTTTTTCAAATGGATGTACTATTTCCTCCTCGACATGTCCACCAAGGGAGGATACTTCGAATGGGCGACGATAATCTCCAACCATGTCGACTCCCAGTTCCAGCAGTTGAACAGGAAGAAGAAGTTTTACATGTCTTCTTATGTTTTCTGGGCCCTAGCGCAGCAAAGGCCCCATTCCCACGACTTACTTACTGACGGCGTACTTAGGATTGGCCCGGGACAAAAGGCACCGTGGGACCATTTCCCACAGATTCAATGGGAGGCCAGCTTCCCCAGTTTCTGTCGGGTAAACGACGTGTTCGTTTACTACCATCTGCTTATACCCACCCGGGATGCTGGATACCGCCTGTCTACTGAGGTGATGAAGCTAGTCCATAGTTATGGACATTACTATATTCAGTTCCAACAACACATGTACATTAGGGTCGCCGGCTTCTCCGAGAAACCCTACTTGTTGCCCAGACATTGTGGGGACAAGATCGTACTGTTGGAATATTGCAGGCAAATAATGGAGGTGCATGCCTTCTTTGCCCTCAACAAGATCCCCAACATCCCATTCCCAATCACCTGTGGAACTACACATGCAGTCTAGTCACCGCAAAGGAGGCAGACAATGAGCTAAAAAGTTATAACTTACAAGAATTTTATCTAGCACAGAAAATTTTTGATCCGCATGGCAGAATTGCAACGGCAATGCCCCGGGCTTCAGAGCCCCATCGTATACACATGGAGGACTTCTGGGCAGACTGCCAACATGATGTGGAGGTGCGCAATAGGCACTTCGTCAGAATGACGGCCGACATGATGCAGAAGCTAAAGCTCTGGAAGTTCCCGTCAGACTTCTCGGACGCCGCCCCCATTATCGATCCCCAGTACAAGGAAAAGGGGATCGACAAAAAGGCCCTTCCACCAGTAAACTGGGCCGCCCAGGAGGGGCCCACAATTGAAGAATTCACTTGAGAGGTGGTCGAGAGAAGCCACACCTATTTTAAGAAGGTGTGCCCCAGGAGTACCCGCCGAGCAGCCCAGCCGGTGCCAAAGTTAACTCCTCCGCCAGTACCAAAAATGACTCTGGGGGCCGGGACTTCTTCGCAGGGTGCAGATAAGGGAAAAGGAATAGACACGACCCATTCTGCGCAAGATGTCCCCATTACAGAGCAAATAAAGTAGTCGGTGGCAGCCTCCCAGCAGATGAGGGAGCAATTAATAATGAGGCTGGCCACCCCACCACTCATGGTCGGGCCACTTCGTCCCTCCTCCTCTCCAACATTGGCTGCCTTGGTGGTTAAGGCAACAGGGGTAGATCCCCTAGAGGCGGTAGCAATAAGAGATGCAGGGCCACCTCTGGTTACCCGGAGAAAGAAGAAGCTCAGCAAAAAGCCCAAGGCAGAGCCGGAGCCAGAAGCATCTCGCCCCCAGCAAGTAGAAATCCTTTCTTCCAGTTCCCCGAAACTGGAGAAAGAAACAAAACCTGCAGAGGTCCCAACCAGACCCCCTCCGAAAGAAGAGTTTGATGTATTTGCAACTGATGAGTTCAAAAATTTGCAAGGGGACGATACACAAGCGGAGGCAGAAGTCCCAGGGGCGGAACAAGAGGCTGCAGACCAAGAAGACTTGGAACAGGAACCTGCACAGGGACAAGAGCAGCAGGTGGAAGAGAAAGAGCCAGAGCTGGAGATTATCTCTGGGGCTCAAGTAATGCAAGGTTCGGGAGTGGACCAACTAAATCAAGGCAAAAAAATGGCATCCGCTGGGGGAACCAGACCTTTGGGAATAACCGTAACCCCAACCGCCACGTTCCAAGGGCCACTCCCAGGAGCGACCTTCAGACAGGTGATCACGGTGGCCCAAACTCCAAATCTTGGCCCAACACCTCCCCTACTGCCAAAAGAGGTGCCGACAGAAGAAGAGGCCCCAGCAAAAGAATAAGAACAAGAAGAAGAGCAGCTTGAAGAAGAAATCTCCGAGGAAGCCTACCAGGGTCTAGATCTAGTGATTGACGTACAGGACAAGGCTGAGGAGATGGAGATCAAAGAGGATGTCATTGCAGAAGAAGTTGAGGCAGGGAGAGAAACGGATGAGCTCCACGTTGCTAAGGAGCAACAGCCACAGGACACTGGGGAAGAATTAGGAGAACAAATTCTGGCAAGAAGGCCACCCCTACCACCTCAATGGCTGATAGAGAGCAGAAAAAGAAAGGCTCAGTCCGCTCCAGTGATTCCTCTCTCCCTGGCCAAAATGATGGCCCAAGTTCAGGCCCCGCCAAAGGCAAAGAAAGCCCAGACAGTTCACACTCTTCAAACTGGGCCGGGCGGAGAAACAGTTGCCGTTGTGATAACACCTCCCCTAGATGCCGATGAAGAAATTGCGGATCCCACAGACTACAATGTTGCAAAGGTATCCCTAGGAAAAATGGGAAAGCAAGGTGAGGTAGACTTGTTGAAGGAGGCAGCAAGGGCAGTGGAGGCCCGATATGAGAAGGAGGCCCAGAGGCTCAAGGCTGAAAAGGAAAAGAATGCAAACCTTATGGGGTTGCTTACTGAGCTGGCCCGACCCATCAATGTCGCTCCTCCAGAGGCCTCCACCTCAGAAGATCTACCGCAAAGTGACATAGACTCCCTGCGAGTAATGAAAAATAAAGCCCAAGCAGTGGACGAGTGGGTCACCCTGCAGATAGGAAACACCCGGCGTTTCCTAGTGTCCACCCTCCCAGATTTATACACGGCTTGACAGGTCATTCATCAGGAGAAAATGCTTATTGAGCTGTGGGAGGGTGACACCGAGAATTACCAGGCATGGAAGGTGGAGCTCGAAGAGCTCCTTACCTTAGGAGAGGATATGATTTCTGAATCTAGAATTCTGGGTGATGAATCATTTGATTTTATAAGAACCCAGCACTCCATACTTGACCTCACATTGGAGGTAACCAAGCAACTGGTGGGGTCCTTACAAGAAAAGATAAATGCTGTAAAATATTCTTCCAATTTATACAAGTCTTTTGTAATAAAGACTTCCGGGGCTGATCCCCTTAGCACAGATACATGTACCCCCGAAGATTTAGTTTTGGGGAGTTTTGATGAAATAATGAAATCTCGGTATCAATCTCCAGAGGGGATAGATGGGGCCCAGATGGCGAAATTAACCAGCATGATACTCAAAGGTCATGACGCGGTGAGAATGGCAGATGAATTCAAATAAAATGTTCCGGACCTGGGGGAACAAGTTGAAGTGGCCAAGCACAGAAGGGCCAGCCTGAAAGACATAGATGAAGATGGCATTTCCTGCCTCCTCCAGGCTTTCAACGACAATAAGAAACCTTGAGCTTTCTCTGGGGGCCGGGGAGAACTCAAGTGTTGGGCATTCTTTATTCTTTGGGGACATAAGTTCCTGGATCCTGAAGTCCCGGATCCAAAATTTTGTATTCTTTAAAGTGATCTGTGTCCCGGTCCCCGAGGCCGACCGGTCACTTTCAGAAGCGGTTAATAAAGGCTGTCAGAAGGTGGTTGGCTAAATCAAGGGACGTCGACTCAGCAATTGGTTTTCTGACAGGGTGATCTTCTCAAGGCGCCGCTCAAAAGGGTACACCTGGCACATTGGAGATAGGGCGCCGCATTTCCCATTTATGAGGCATGTAGCCTCGGTCCCCGGGGGACCTATTTTCTTGTTTCCCCTTTCTGGCTCTCTTCTTGAGGCCAATTCTTTCACTGTATATCCTTTTCTTCTCCTTTTGACATGACAGACCTATTCCGTCTCCAGGTCTTTTGTAGGGTGGCGCAGGTAGTACCGACCCCCAGGTATTATATTTTCTTGAAAAATGATGTAAATAGGGTTAGGGTTAGAAGAGATTTGTATAAATAGGCAGACTGGCCCATTTCCAAGGGTCGGAAAAATTGATGATTTTGTTGTCCATGATAATAGCAAAGTAATTTCTCATTTTAGTTGCAGAGCTCAATGCTCCATTGTTCTAGTTTTATGTAGACAAATGCTCCCCTGGAGCCACCATTGTATCACACACCAGTGCTTGTTGGAAGGAACATTAATAAAGAAGGAAGAATCCTTGGCAATGATGTCGGTTACATTCCTGCTTCTGAGTTAATGGTATTTCATGTTTCAATGTTCTTCATGTCTTCTACTCTGATATGTTAAAAATAGATTAACGACCTCTTTACTTCCGCTACTGATTAAATGTTAGCCGATGGTTATGTAATTCTTTGGTATTTAGTGTAGTCTATCAGAGTATTATTGATGTTTTGGACATTTAAGCATGACTATAGTTAGATGAAGTGTTTCTAACCCTGCATGATCTTTTTCATTTTATTTGCTAAGTGTAGAATGCTAGGGGAAACCTTACTGTATTGAATCTCCAGAGGTAATGAGTTGAAGAAACTAGCTATCCCCCTCGAAAATAGTCACTTCTCCCAACCGAGCCCCGCACCATCGTGATCTGACACCCAGGTGCTTGAAGGCCCGGGGAATTTATTTTGCTCGGACAACCTTTGCAGGCAGAGTTGGCCGGTATCCCTAGAACCCGGTGATAACTTATGACTGTTGGCGGACATGGTCAAGAAAACCCCGTCAACAGACATGTGTCAGATAGGCTTAGTGGCTTAAAGATTAGATCATGTGCACTTTTTCTTTAAGCCATAACTCCAACCATACGATCAAAAGAAACTTGATCGATATTTAACTTGTCTTTTATGCTCGGATCTGAACTGGGCACACATAGATAAAGCGTGATGCCTTAATGATTAAAACCTTCATCTAAGTAATTAAGGCATTATGACAACCGTCCGATTGACAAAAGAACTTGCTTCTGCCTAGGGTAAATAAAGTGCTTCAGGACTTAGGAAAATAAACATAGGAAAAGGTAACCCGCTTAGGAAAAATAACTTTGGCCCCAATTGAACAACTTAAAAAACATGTATAAATTATAACTTAACTGGCAAAAAAGGTAATTCAAGATTAGAATAGGCCACCAAAGCACTAGGGTTTAAGATATTTTTCATAGGGTTTTGCATTTAGGGCTAAAAGACATGAACCAAACGTAAACCAGTGACCTAGAAATATGCAAAAGGAAAGATAAGGACCACAAAAAGGTGCAAAATTCATACAGGCTGGGATCTACCCTTGTGGGAGCCTCATTTACTCCACTTGTAACCAAAATGTATAGAATAGGAAATTTGGGTAACATTTTTGGCAATTTATGCTGAATGTCAGCCTGCTAAACATATAAAACCAGTGGTCTATTGACATTCCATTGGGCATAGAAGTCTGCATCTAAGCACACAAAAAATTCTGGGAAATAGGAGGGTTGAAACTAGGAGGAGGAACAATGAACCAAAAATAGGGAAAAGGATTGTAAAAGAAGAAACAACAACTGATTATGCACAAGCACTTGGAGGAAAGAAGGGAAAAACTAACCTAACCTAAAATAACCAGTACAGAAACTGGTCAAAAAAAACCATTTACTGGAATGCTAAAATAGCTACCTTTCCTCCTTAGGATATCTTGCATCAAAAGCATAAGGATAGATAATACATGAGGCACATAAAAGTATGTCAGGAAATATCACACTACATCTTGAAAAATGAGATCAAGCTTACTCACCTCAAATTGATCATATGAGGATGTCTCAGTAAACTCCTCTTGGGCCAAGTATTTGATGGGGTAGCCTCTTGAAATGACATACTTGGAGCTCACCTTGATATTTTTTGAATCCTCATGGTTTTCCTTCATTATGGATAACCATGTCAACTCTTCTTCCATGGTCAGGGGACTATCATATTCTTTTAAATAGGCTAGGAGCTCATCAAAATAATCAACTCTCTAAAGGTCTAGAATTGGCTTTACCTCAGGTTCATGCATAGAATATTTAGGGAGAGAGTAATCCAAGACTAGTTCTTCCTCCATAGGCACATAACATTGAATGTTTTCCCTAGGGGACAAAGATTCCTCACATAATCTGTTACAAAAGCCTTCTATGATATTGAAAAACTAATTTTCTTCATGGTTTTTGTCTTTATTCTTTCCTTGGAAAACCTCTTCCATAACTGCAGGCTCATGAATTATCATATCATCAGGGTTAATTCCCTCCAACTGTTGCAAAATTGTAGATGTGGTCATGACCATGTCTTCTACATCTGGCTCAACAAAACTAGGTAGCTCATCTAGCAAAGACATGGCATCTTCCTCTTTATCAATCCCTTGTTGATGGTGATCCCTTTGTCCTAAATGACTTTCAACCATAGGTAATGGCATGTCTTCTTCTTCATCAACAAAAAGGGGAATCTCATCAAATAAATCCACCAAGAGCTCAAGTTGAGTACCAATCTCTATTTCTTCACTATGTAAAGGTTGTCCCAACTTGTCACCGTCATCACTCAACAATGAAACCAATAATTTTCTCTCCTCTTCATCACATGAAAGCTCATTTATCACAAGTCCTTTTTATGATGGTTGACTAGTATCCTTGAAAAGACTTGGCATATAACAGCCAAGAGGTAGATTTCATGAAAGTTTCCGTGGTAGTTCATCATCTTGAGAGACCTGAGGGGTCTCTTGGGATACACAATTGTCTTGAACAGAGTGCCCTTGTAGAGTGGTGGACTGTAACTCCAATATAGGTTCTTGGAAAGAATGTTTTCCCTTAAAACTTGGGATGTGAAATTGAGAGTGTTCGGAGGTAGTCTTAGAGGGTAGAATCTTTCTAAATCTTGAGAAATTGAAGACCCTATCATTTTGGTGTTACCCACTATCCTTAGGCTATTGTTGACCATAATAAGGTTGTGGTTGTTCTATAACAGGTTCATGTGCTTGAAGGATGTCACTAAAGCTTGGAAATGAATGCTCTATAGGTTCTTCATGTGTAGGCTCTTGGAACATGGGTGTACCCCAGCTCAGAATTGTAACCTCATGAGGTTTAGGAGACTCACCCTACCCAAAAGGCCTGAATCTTGGAACCTTACATTTAGGAGCCTTTTTTTCATCAACTTGTGATCTCTACTTTGTTGTTGTGGAAACAATTTGGCGATCAAGCTCTTCTTCTAATTGGTTCCTTTACTGCTCATCACCTAGAGTCTCTATCACTTGGTTCAAAACTAATTCTTTCTCATAACTTTGAGCTTCCATGTCTTTCTACTCCTGATTTCAGAAAACTACTTAATCAAGTCAAGAAACAAGCCTTTTGTCTTTTCACTCTCCTTCATTTTAACAAAGTTTGAGCTCTGAGGCTGATTCAAAATGACTTCATGCTAATTAGGCATGAAATAGTCTCCCTGGGACTAGTTATAATTCTTAGTCTACTTCTAATCAAGCTGAGAAGGGGGGGTGGGTGGTAAGCATGATGAACCTGCTACTTTTGACTCTCTTTTTGTTTCTTTTGTGCCCATGATGCTTCCCATTGGAGAGCATGGCCATAAGCATGTGCAGGGGCATATTGATTAGGGGCATGTTGAACATATCGAAAACCTACTATGACATGATAGCTTAGAATAAAAACTGCCTTTGGATGATTTTCATATGGCTATTGCTTAGCCCATTGAGCATTATTTTCATGATAGGATGGTGAGTATCCTGACTATCCATAATAACTTGACATGTCTACTCATACAATTTTCTAGAATTTTGAATATGAGAGATTTGAAAAATACCAACACTTGATCTTTTGAAACCAGTAGACCTTCTAGAGTTGCTAGATATGTAAGACAATGACCACTTCTAGGTCTATATTATGTTATCAACATATCAGAGATAAGATAGCTTTGAAAATAAAATTCTTTTGTGGTCCCACTGGGTGTGCCAGAATTGTTATACACTAAATTTTCTACCCTGCTAAGCACTTGAGCCTAACTATCTAGTATAACATGGGAATCACTTCTAGGTTGTGGGACCTCTTCTAACTGAAGTGAAGCCTTTGGATTCTAGACCGGTTCCTCTTGGATAATCACCTTATTTGCTCTTTTAATATGAAACTAAACTTGTAAGGGAAAGGGATAGAAGGATAACTGAAGGGAAATGACTGAAAAAGAAAACTATCCTACTAGGTGATACACTAAAGGTAACATGAATCACAATATAATGACCAAGAATTAACATGAAATCCCTGAATTATGACAAGTACAACTTCCTAGATAGGTTTGCAAAAATGTTTCATAGAGAGGTCCAAGATGAAACTATTGGAGGAAAGAAAAGATTTCACAGAAATAGCTTCAAAGAAGTAGACACAGACTATGACATGAAAACAGACATCCACTCCAGCAAATAGGTACAGGAATGAGATAAGATAGCTAGGAATGAACAAAATTCACAAAACTATCCTTATCAGATCACCCACAGTAATACACAAAGATGCAGAAAAGAAGGAAAACTTGAGATAATCCACAAATTTCTTCAATAGTCAATCAATATATCATTCTTTAGAAAGAATCCCAATCATATGAAAACCCAAGGGCAGGAAAAATGCCACAAAAATTCTTGCATAAGCTTGGAAAACTAAGAATTATAGACTATGAAAAGTTGGAGGACAGAGAAAATGTCTCAGAAAAATCTTACATATCCCAAAAAACTTACTAGAAAAGAACTGAAAACAACTTATATACACCCTCCCCTAGCACTCAGGCTTAGGAGTCGATTCCTCAATCAATTAGGGTCGAATTAGGGTTATAATAGATTTTGCATAAACAATGCAGAAACCCTAAGACTGTCAAGTCTGATCATTAATGACTTTAGAAAATATCTCTGATGATCTGATTACCCTTTGAAAACTGATGACATTAATTTTCCATTATTATGCAAACAACACTTTCGGTAAGCATACACTGAAAGACAGAACAAAGAGCAAACCAAAAATCAGATATAAAGAGATCACCGAAATGACTAAGTACAAAGAGAACCGGCGACACAACTTTGTATCTACATCAAAATTTTAAAGCAGAAAGATAAAAAGGAACCTGACAGAGGAACCCGACGTGCAGGATAAAGTGCAATCTGAGAGACATACAAAGTGCAAACTGAAGAGTCATTTAAAGAGAAACTGAGAGAACAGAACCAAATGACAGTCAACTGACTATAGAAGCATAACCGGCCGTCAGGAACCGAGAATCAGTTGCAGCCCACAAAAAGTGGATCTAACTTCCACGTCAGATAAATTAGTCTTATTCTATTTATAGGATCTTGATATGTTTTAAATCCATTTCTTTAGGAACAAGAAACATGAATGTAAGTGCTTTAATTAGTCTAACTGATTTAAAACACATAGACTAGGAGATCTAGGTACAAGTTGTAAACGTGATCTTAGAGTTAACATTGTTTTTCGTGAAACTTGATGATGTCAATCCATCTTATAAATAGATGATGAAATCATTCATTATAAAAGGATGTGAATATGAAAGAGAGGATAAATGAATCCTACGAGCACATATATGGATCAGATTGAAAGTTTCAAGAACTAGAACAACAAAAGGTGAATTTGGTTAGCAAGAACCAAGAACAAAGGCTACCAAGAATCAAAGGTATTACTCAATCACATTAGGTGATAATCTCATTCCTGTAAACTTAAATGGATCTGTATTAGGAATAGGATATTGCATTTACCAGGTCAATTTGTAATTTTCTATCATTCTAACATGTGGAGGAAAGTGTAAGAATCCTTTCAAGGAAGGTGGATTTAACAGTCCAACTACAAATCTCTTAACTGAGTGCACACTTAACAGTGTTGCTAAAGCTCTTAACCGAGTAGACTTTAACAGGTCTCCATAGATACTCTTAACTAGGTAGATCATCAAACAATTGTAAGCCTTAACTGGCCCCTTCCGATCTGTAGATAGTGAATATTTTGTGGGTGCCATCCCCACCGCAGTTTTTACTTCCTAATAGAAGTTTTCTATGATATCATATCTTGTGTTATGTTTCAATTACTTTCATGAATGTTTCTATGAATGCTCACATGTATGTTAAGTTAATGAATTGATATAAATCACATCAAGATAGTATAGATCAGATTGAATGGATATACAATTGATTACACAAAGGTTAATTGACAAAAGGATACAAAAATTTTAGAGGTATTGATTCACCCCTCCCCTCTCAGTACACACTTCCCATTAATTCCAATATAAAATATCCCACTTCACCATAAATTTGAGCAGATAGATCACCTTGATCCATATACCCACTCTGTAGGTTGAAAATGTTTCCACCGCCATGAAAACCTGAGAAACACCTTTTAAATATTTGAATTCAAACTCAAACGGTCACAAGTGGCACGGAATGCCCGATCAACGGCCCAAATTTGAAACTTCACTAAATTTAAAACATGACCGTTGATCTCTTCTAAGTTACCTGCAAGCACAATATCAGATCTGCCACATGTCACCATGGCATGGTGGCTTATAGGGTAAATGTAACAAGAAAGGACATAAAGCATATGGATGTAGTTCTGAGATGAAACAACCAAATAAGGAAACCTACATGGACAAATATTGTCCTACTTGCAAAATTAATGGGCGCACAACTCTTGAATGATGGAAAAAGAAAAGGCAAGCATGGAAGCCTAAAGGTTGAGAAACTCCCTATCAACCAAAGAGAGTCGGTAACTACTATGTATGGGATTACAACACTTGGAGAAATTGTACATGTGGAAGATATGGTCGCATTGCTACAAACTATATGAGACAGTGGACTAGAAAGTCTAGAGACTGGACTAACCCTAGAACAGAATGCTTACACTATCAGAAAGTTGGTCATCTCATGAAAGACTACACAAACTGAATGACAAAAACTAGCACATATCCCAATGGAAACACCATTGAAGACATCTGGAGGGAAAGAGACAAAATGTGGTGAAAAGATTCAAACAATGATGAAGCTGGACCGAGCAATGCAATTGGTGACACCCCATCCAATGGATCCAGTGGCATCACCACCCCCACCTAAATAGAACAAGTAAGTATGGAACTGCATTACCCAAGTTATTATTTTACATTAGTTCCATAATATATTGATTAAATGCCAAATTATCATACGAAAAATCTATCATTTTATTACTTGTTAAAATCTGTGATAACTATGCTATCAGGAATATATACCAAAATTCATTGGTACACACTCAATCTGAGACTTCCTACACTTCCCGAGAAGCGTCGGTTAAAATCAAAGTTGCTAGTATAAACTGAGCCTCATCGGTAACCAAGAAAAGTGAAAAAGTGGTTTGCAATACCAAAACCCATCAGTAAAGGAAAATGGTGTGATGATCACCCCGAAATGTCATGTCGTCACCAAAGGATAGTTGAATTCTTAATCGACAAACTTGATCTTCACACACCAAGGAGTTGGTAAGCATTAATGACACACCTTTTAGGTCAAACGGCTATAAAAAGGCAACTGGTCAATATCAATGTTCACCACGACCAGAGAAGAGCGATGAAAAGTGATTTTCAAGAAGAAAGAAACAAGATCATAGAGTGACCACAAATTGACCGCTAGCACCCCACGCAGATCATAAATCATTATAGAGTGTATAAATTAAGTTCTACAGAACTGAAAACTATGTTTTATGCATTTTACAGAAAGCCCTAAAATTGAAAAATAGCCACGACATCAAGAACTATGAAATCAAAGAACACAAAGAAGGATGAGTTCAAGCTCATCAAGAACTCGACATGTGAGGAACCAAACTACAAGATTCACCCTGAGGTTTCCTCACAACCCGACGATGTTGGAGCATTCTCATGAATACCAGCTAGGTTTTTTCTCGTGGAAGATGTATAATCATTTATACACTGCAAGATTGCAGAGATAGGATATTCAGAGGTTGAACAAGCTTATAAGAAGCTATGAAATGAAGATGGAACTCTGAAAGATGAGCATAAAAATATAGAAGTAAAAGGGCTCACAAATGCCCTAATGTTCCTTAAGGTCTTCAAAACCGAGTGGATTCGGTTAGTACTAAGCCGAATTCACAATCATAAACTTTGGTTGGATGAACCGAAGATGATAACCCGAGATGTTATCCATGCAGTCACCGGTTATCTTGTAACCGAGAAGGTAAAAGCACTAAAGCAACCACCTAAGGCCGAGACTGAGAAGATACAGGAGCCAAATGGGATGGAAGACGATTGAAAGTTTCCACCATAACCGATGATGAGATGAAACTTGGTGCATGCGTTCTAGGCTACATATTCTTCCAAGCGAGCAGATTGAACATCATTGCATCCAGTGTAGTGGACACAACGTATAATATTGTGAAGAAAGGAACATAGTTGGACTTATCTAAACTACTACTAAATTAGTTAAAAGATAATTTAAAGACCATCAGGAATGCGAAGTCAAACACATGTGAGTTTGGCTCACTCATAATGTGTATTTTCTTCTACTTTCAAGAAACATTCCCATTGGTAGGAGATGTGAAATGGAATAGCACAAAATAGGTCACCATGTAGATCAGTGAAGATAGTATAGATCAGATTGAATGGATATACAATTGATTACACAAAGGTTAATTGACTAAAGGATACAAAAGTTTTAGAGGTATTGATTCACCCCTCCCCTCTCAGTACACACTTCCCATTAATTCCAATAGCAAATATCCCACTTCACCATAAATTCAAGCAGACAGGTCACCTTGATCCATCTACCCACTCTGTAGGTTGAAAACATTGCCACCACCATGAAAACTTGAGAAACACCTTTTAAATATTTCAATTCAAACTCAAATGGTCACAAGTGGAATGGAATGCCTGATCAATGACCCAAATTTGAAACTTTACTAACTTTAAAATACGACCACCGATCTCCTATAATTTACCCGCGAGCACAAGATCAGATCTTCCATGTGTCACCACAGTGTGATGGCTTATAGGTTAAACAACTTCATCTTTACCATCAAGGCATTAAGCTGACCATTTTATCTTCTTTACTTTTTGTGCCTTTATCTTACCTTTCCAACCTAAGACCCATGATGTCATCTACCACATGTCACCACGGCTTAATGGCTTGATTACTAGATTTTGAGCCTTTTGTCTTTAAGCCTTTAAGTTGTCTATCTGATCAAAAAGGAATTGATCAATATTTAATAAGCCAAAACCCCTACATAAAGGTGACCCCACCATTCATGTGTCGCAATGACTTAATGGTTTGATGGATAGATCTCAAGCACCTTGTCTTTAAGTCATCAAGCCAACTTTTGGATCAAAAGAAACTTGATTGATCATTACCTTTTTTTGAATTCAGCCTGGCTCCACCATGGACATGTATCTTCATGGCTTAATGGCTTATTTGATATATTGACTGCATCTTTGCATTAAGTCTTTAAGCCCACTGTTAGATTAAATCAGAACCACATGCAGATTAATCAACCAAAGACCCTGTATAAATGTGACCCCACCATCCACATTTTTTCATGGCTTAATGGCTTGAAGATTATATCATGAGCATCTCTGCATTAAGCCTATAAGCTGACAATTGGATTAAATCATAATTGTTCAAAGATTACCTTAATCACCTTGGCATTGCATCAGACCCACTGTGGACACATGTCAAATAGGCTTAATGGCTTAAAGATCAGATCGTGTGCACTTTGTCTTTAAGCCATAACACTGACCATACGATCCAAAGAAACTTGATCGATATTTAACTTTTCTTTTATGCTCAGGTCTGAACTGGAAATGCATCGACAAAGCGTGATGCCTTAACCAATAAAAACCTTCATCTTAGCGATTAAGGCATCACGAAGACTGTCTAATTGACAAAAGAACTTGTTGTCACCTAGGGTAAATAAAGTGCTTCAAGACTTAGGAAAAGGTAACATGCATAGGAAAAATAACTTTGGCCCCAATCGAACAACTTAAAACACATGCAGAAATTAGAACTTAAGTGGCGAAAAAGGTAATGCAAGATTAGAACGGGCCACCAAAGGACTAGGGTTTAAGAGATTTTTCATAGGGTTTTTCATTTAGAGCTAAAAGACATGAACTAGGGGTAAAACCAGTGACCTATAAATATGCAGAAAGAAAGATAAGGACCACAGAAGGTGTAGAATTCATACAAGCTAGGCTCTACCCTTTTGGGAGCCTCATTTACTCCACTTGTAGCCAGAATTTACAGAATAGGAAATTTGGGTAACAGTAAGTTACTTTAGAATTTTTGGAAGTCAATGTTATATATTGAAAGATGATAGAAATGGAAATCTTGACTCCAAAGGTGATGAAGGAATATTTCTAGGTTATTCTACCAAAAGCAAAGCTTATAAATGTCTTAACAAATCCTCTAACAAAATCATTGAAAGTGCAAATGTCAAAGTGGATGAATTTGCTGAGAAAAATGATGAGGAAATCATAAAGGAACCGAAAGACTACAACAGATTTGTCTACAATGAAGAACCTGACACTCTTCCTGAGAAACAATGTATCGCTACCAAGTGATAAAACTATGCACCCGATCAATAGGGTGCACACACCGAAAATCAGGAAAATGCTCGCAATGCTAAACTGAGTGATAATGAAGATCAAAATGAAGGTCAAAATGATAATAATAATGATGATGTACAGATATTTGAACCTGTACTTTCCAATTATGTCAGAAGACACCATCCACAGAACTAGATCATAGGAGACAAAAAGGCTGGAATGAGAACAAGAAGTAAGTCACTGAAAACTAGATGTTTGATTTGTGATTTGGAGCCTAAATCTATTAATACTACACTTGAGAATCAAAAAAGGGTCAATGTTATGAATGAAGAGATTGAACAGATTGAGAAGAACAAAACATGGACATTAGTACCTAGACTAAGTGACAAAAATGTCATTGGTACCAAATGGATATTCAGAAACAAACTAAATGAGAATGGAGAAGTCAGAAGGAACAAAGAAAGATTAGTATAAAAAGGGTATGCACAATAAGAAGGCATTGACTATTGAGAAACCTTTGCACCTATTGCTAGACTAGAAGAAGTAAGAATTCTACTTTCTTATGTTGCCTTCAAAGGATTCAAGGTATACCAAATGCATGTCAAATCTGCATTTCTAGATGGAATACTAGAAGAAGAGGTATACATTGAACAACCAGAAGGGTTTATTGATCCTAACAAGAGAAACATGGTATGTAGACTACACAAATCCATGTATGCATTGAAACAAGTGTAATACCCCAAAATTGGCATCTTGCAACCCTAACCAATTTTGTTGCATATATCATTCTTCTGAATCATCAAAGTCTTATTGTACTAGGCAATTATGAGTTTTGACTGACTCTACTCAACCTAAGTGTCAAATGTAGAAAATCCTAAATCTGCATCAATCACATACTATATTTAATTCCTAATTGGCTAAATAAACCCTATAATCGAATTGATTTAATTACAAAGTCCTAGCACTTTAATTAAATTAAATTCACCCTTTTAGCTAAAATACATAAAAAGGAATTAAATAACATTTGATTATTAAATAAATATCCTCATTTCAATAATTGAACTTAATTGCTCAAATAATTGAGAAAATACATTTATGAGGTCATATTCTATTTATTTAATTAAATATTCTCTCCAAAATCTTCTCTCCAATTCAGAAATAGAAACTTTGAGTTAACTGTGATTTAAAAGAGAAACAAATCAGTTAACTGACTCACTCACTCAAAAAGGCAACAATTGATTGTTTCTCTCAATAGAAACTTTCTATTCTCAACTGATTTCAATAAGTTAACTGTTTCTCTCAAAGGAAACTTTCTATTCTGAACGGACTCTTAGTCTATAAAAGAACCTCATTTCTCATTCAAAAGAAGAAGGGGAATGCATTGTTGAAGCATCGAACCGTTGTTAAATTATTAACTCATATTTTATGTAATTCAAGCTTTCATTTTGTTATCACTTACAATGAATTAATATCATGCCCTTAGATTAATCATACATAGATTAGCTTCTTTCAAGCACTTCTAGATTAATCTTCACTTGTTTCTTAGCTTAATCTTGCATTTCATATTCCTAGATTAAATCCTTCATTCTTAGGTTGATCTTGGTTGTTGGGCTCTCAAATGCTGAGAGCTACTCAAAACCCTGCCTAGATAGGAGGCAACAGGTCGAATCATACAGACATACAAGATGGATAATTTCATATTCATTCTTGTATGTGACTGGTGAACAATGACCATGTTGAAGTGTATGGCTGAATCAGAGGCCCACATTTAGCTATCACAACAAGCAACAAGAGCATGGTATGAAAGACTTCACTCTTATCTCATTAGTATTGGATTTAGAAGAACAAGTGATAACAGTCATCTATATTTGAAAGGAGATACTGATGGTAAGATCTTGATTGCTGAAATATTTTTTGATGATATCATATTTGGAGGTAATGATATGTTATGAAAATTATTTGCTGATGAAATGAGCAAAGAGTTTGAGATGTCAATGTTTGGAGAGATCAAATTTTTTCTTGGTCTACAGATTCTACAACAAGATGCATGCATCTACATGACACAATCCAAATACATCAAGGAATTTCTGAAGATATTCAAGATGGAAGATTATAAACCAGTTGGAACACCTATGGCAACCAGATGCAAATTGACAATGGAAGACAAGTCAATCAAGGTAAATTAGACCTTATATAGATCTTTGTTTGGAAAGCTAATGTATGTTGTACACACAAGACTAGATATAGCACATGCAGTTGGTATAGTTGCAAGATTCTTTGCTAATCCCAAGGAATAACACATGAATGTTGTCAAAAGAATTCTGAGATATCTAAAGAATACCAAAGACTATGGTCTATGGTATAGTAAAGAAGGAAAATTTGAGCTTCAATTCTATTACAGATGTTGATTGGGCTGGAAACATAGATGACAAAAAGAGCACAATAGGAGGATCATTATTCATGGGTGATAGACTTTTCACATGGATAAGTAAAAAGAAAGGATGCATTTCACAATCAACTATAGAAGCAAAATATGTGGTTGTTGCTGCAAATTGCTATAACATTGCATGGATCAAGCAATTACTAGAAGGTATGAATATGAAAATTCTTGAACCAATAATTATCTATTGTGATAATACAAGTGCAATAAACATCTCAAAGAACCCTGTAATGCATGCTAAGACAAAGCATATTGCTATCAAGTATTATTACTTAAGAGAACAAGTGCAAGAGAAAGAAGTGATACTATAATATGTACAATCCAGAGAAAATTAGCAGACATATTCACAAAGAAATTGCCAAAAGATACATTTGAGTACCTAAGAAAGAGACTAGGGGTCCGACCCTTGTCTACTGGTCACTAAGCTGACTAGGAGGCTGCATCAGCCTACACATCATCAGAAAATCAATCATGTTGATGCAAGCAAAGATATGGACTGCAATGATATATCTGTACACAAAAATGTACTTATTTGCACTGAACACCAAAGTTATTGTATTTCTGATGGAGAGGGAGTTCAAGGAATATATTAGAGAGAGAAGTATTATATGTTTGGCATTTCTGTCAAAGGGAGAGAGATTATATCCATATGAAATATCTCTCATGATAATCAAAAGGAAGAGAAAAGAAATATTCATCAGGGAGAGGAATAGTCAAAGGGAGAGGAAAGTTCAAAAAAATAATTTTCTACAAAGGGAGAGAAAGATTCAAAGAAACAACTATCCAAAAAAGGGAGAGATGGAAACAGAAGCAAAAGACAGAATGACTACATCTATCCAGTGAAGGGAATGAAGGAGAAACGTACTCTGCAAGAATCAAATCTAAGCTAGAAGAGCTTACCGAGAGTCAAATATTTGAATTGGTTATAGAACAATAAGGTTTGGGAGAGATTAATGAACTACAAATGATATATTTCATATTGTATTAGTAATATATTTCCATCAATGCCAAAGGGAGAGATTGATGAACTATAATTGATTGAATGTTTGAAGATGACAAAGTTGATTATCACCGAGCTGCAGAAAGTAAATGCAAGACATTAAATCAGTTAATGTATTGTATTTTCATTGATGTCAACTTGATATGATATGATTTCTCATACATATATTGTCACAACACTTAAATATCTAAAGAGACAAAGTTTTTGTCGCCGGTAATAATATACACCGAGTGATAGTAAACCCCGACGGACAGTGAACCCCAAGCATAGAAGTTTACAGTGTTAATCGACAGACAGTGTTACCTGAGCAAGTGATACCTGAGAAAGAATTACTAAGATAACTCTAGTTTTCACCAAAAAAAATTGAATTTGATGCCCGGGCTATCTGCAGTAGTCATCGAGCACAACTGAAGTGTTGACCGATGGGAACTAAAGTTAGAAAATGACAAAACAACTTAGTTGGAAGAGCTATGTTTAGAGTTAACTGATTGTTTTCTTTATTTCTATTGATTAGTTAAAAGATAAAGATAAGAAGGATATTTAAAGCATGTTTTATTCCAGAAAACAAGGAGAGATTTACATAACAAAACTAAAGCAAGCATGGCGATCTTTATGGATCAAAAAGTGATCAACTAAGAAAACAAGAAGCATGAATGGTGAAATAATGTCTATATAAAGAGATGAGTAACTCATTTTGAAGAGAGGAATGCTGAATATAATTTTGGTGAAGATAGAAGTCTTCATGCAGATCTGATCATACAGGCTGAGGAACAGAGCTAAGAATTCTACAGATACCGAGCAACAAAGAATCCACAACATTCACCGAGTAGAAAGAAGTGGAGTAAAGGAATTGAAGAGAACATTGATCAGAAGAGATATTATGAACTTACAATAGATTTGAACATCTGCAAAGTGAAGTTTTATTAATGAACAAATCATGTACTATTTTAGTTTAACCATTGATTTAGAAAATCTCTTAACCGAGTAGGATTTAACCATCCTTAATATATTGAGATACATCCCAAGGAGTATCAAAAGGTTTTCATGTTGACGATATAGTGAATGCTAGGTCAAGTGATAAAACTTTATTTTTAAATCCTCTAACAAGATTGCACTTAATAGTGTGTTTGTAACCTTTAACAGGTTTGGCTCTTCATCGAGCTCACTTTAGAAGAGTGAAAATTTTGGGTTATCAGTCCCAAGTGGTTTTTCCCTTAACAAGGTTTCCACGTTGAAAATCCATGTGTCAAATGTCTATATGGTTCATTGCTTTGATGTTTTTCTTTACACATTACTAAAAAAGGATTGATCGGTAAACACTAAGTTATTTACTGATATTCGGTAAAGGCTAGGATAAGATAAACTGCTATTTGGTAAAGCTTAAGAAAAGGATAAATAGTATATTCACCAAGAAGTATATACATGTTAGATTCACACAAGGCATACGTCTTGTAGGAATGAAGATAAGTAGAAGATATATTTGTGATATAAAGTTTTAATTGGGATTATTGGATTAATTTTTGAGGTCACTGATTCACCCCCCCCCCCCTCTTAGTTATTCTAATAGAANTTTCCCCCCCCCCCCCCTCTTAGTTATTCTAATAGAACGTCATTTTGGCACCACTTTCAAAGTTTGTATATATATTCTTAAGATAATTTATCTTCAAGGACATAAAAATATGATTGAATTTTTTTATAAAAATGCTAATAAAGGATCATATGTGATCAGTAAAACCATTCAGTGTAGATTTTGTACTTTTCTCATGGTGGAATCAGTAAAATTGATGGATGGAATTGAATGTGTATTTTTGTCTTCTATAGAGTAGAAGGATATAACTCTTTTGTGAAGTGGAATAATTATAAAATTGAAGAAAGTGAATTTGCACAATATATATTTTAATAATATTGATTAAAGGATTTGAAGATTTGAGTCTTTTTAAATTGGATGAAGAAAAAGAAAATATTAAAAAATAAATCAGATGGATTTTAGAGAAGATAAATTGAAGAAAGTCTCTACAAAAATATTGTATTGTTCACTTAGACTTACAACTATATATTTGAATGTACTCGTCAATAATTAATAAATGTGGTTAATGTGCATTCTGATGTTGGATAGATGTCACCCCAGAATACTATGACATTCATACAAGGTACAACTAGTAAAACTAAATAAAGGTTATCAAAAACAATAGAAAAGGGAATAAAAAATGAGTAGTTATTCTCAAATATAGTTGTGGGAGGAAAGCCAATTCAAGTTCATGCTATAAAAAAGCTATACGCTGATTTAATAAGATATATTCATATTTATAAATCAATTTAGGTTGATTATTAATTGTGTAAGTGATAGTTGAGATGTTTAATTTTAGTTGGAAAAAATAATAAATCTTTAGGTTCTTTGCCTTAGATCAAAAAAACAAATATTGAGTTGTTAAGGGTTGAATTCAAATATTTGGGTCATTTTCATGGACATAAATCAAATAATTAGCAACATATTGATTTGGTTCAGTATGCACACCTATTCCTTGATTTGTCAAGTTTGTTTTTCTTTACTCTATTCTGAGGACTTATAATATAGAATAATATCTACTAAGTTATGGGCTCAATAGAGGAAAAGTTATTCAAATTCAATTCTTACAAAAGACAAGTTTTGCGGTCATGAAATAGATTGAGAAAATAAACTTCAAACATGCAAATAATTTAGGATGGTGCAATACAAAACTATATTATTTTTAGGCACTCCAACTAAGGTTTCTATAGCATGTGTAATGCCTATTTATGTGCCTAATTTTTCTACATGGTTACAGTTTTTGATCTTGATGATGACTTATTTTGTTGTTAAGATGTGTCAACTATGTATACTGTGGATACAATGTTCATTTTTTTCTTTTTTGGTTTCTGTTTGAGCCTCAAGAGTATCTTTTAAAGTGTTGCAATGATTAAATATATATTCATTAAGGCTTGGCTTACATTTCAAAGAATAAAGCAAACTAGGTTATTTAATGTAATTATATTGCATAGTTTTGATGGTTTTAGGATTTGAAGGAGTCCATTGGCATGGTAAAGGAAACTTGTAAAGAATATAAATTAAAATTCAATTATTTTTATGTCTAGATACATTTTTATAAGGCAAGTGATCTTTGGTATTCCATTCATGTCTTACTATTTTAATTTGAGATCTTAAAATAAAGCAAAAGGCTAGTCATTTTTGAGAAAATAATTGAAGACTCTTTGATTTCCAAATGTGAATGACTTAGTTTATGTTTTCATTCATTTTTCAAAGTCATACACAAAAAAAAGATCTGGTGTAACAAAATTTTGTTTCATATTTCCAAAAGCATTTAATGATGAATTTCATGCATACAAAAAGGAATTTCAAAAGACAATTGGAAGTAAATGAAAGAACAAATTGGGATTCCTCTTTTTGGTGTGGCAAAAAGGTTTTAAGCTTTATAAAATGCAGCCTTTAATATTATTAAGAAGTAGAATAAATAACTGCAAGGTGGTGGGAAGAAGTAGAAATAAAAGTGGTGGGATAGTTTGGCATATCTACAAGGAAGGTGACATTTCACAGTTCATGGAGTTTATGAATGGCCATGAAAAGAGTCTCTCTAAACAATTTGTCACTTCTTGGGAGGACATAAGGATTTCTATGGGAAAAATCTCTTTCAAGGTCAATGAAAATGTGATATTGCAGGCCACAAGCCTCTCCACTGAAGGTCCCAAGTGGAAAAATACTACCAAGGTTTCTAACATTGCTAGCCTAAACCTGTTCTTTTGTGTTGGTGAACAAGCCATGAAGCTAAGGGTGGTTGTAATCATGATGAGTTATCAGAGCCATGCGATCGTGTCTTCTTGGCTGTGATGAAGTAACTCATTATGGAGGGAAGGTTTGGTTTCTATTACTATTACCACCTACCTTTTTTAAACCACTTCAGTAATTACATTAATATTTCCATTCCATTTTAGCTATTGCATTTGATTGAGATTAATGTCAATGATGTGAATGAGGCTAAGAACCATGACAAAAACATTACCATTTTATACCACGGCCTTATATTTTATCTTTATCACTTCCACTTGGCCCTTTACCCTCCCCGCCAAATTATTGTTCAAGATGTGTCTACTTCTCTCACCCCCCTTCTGCTACTCTCATGGACACTCCTAGCACTAGCAACAAGAAATGCCTTAAAAACCCTGGTCTGAAAATTTTAAAAAAAGAGACCTCCCCTATTTTTCATAAGGGTAACCAAGATAAAATAAAAAAGAGGGTTGCCCCACCTGCTAAATCCTACAAAAATGCCAAATTCCTTATCGAATCTGATGTTTAAATCATTGAGGATACCAACACCCCCCATAAGTCAACACGAATTATGGTTAAACCTAAAAAGGAGATTACTTTTAAAGAGGCTTCAAACTCAAATAATGGAAATGATAGTGAAAATAAGGCCACTATAAAAATTCGTGATGAGGATGTGACCCTTTCTTCTTCTGATAGTATTTTGTCTCATGTCTAGATTAGCATCAAGTTGGATTCTAGGAAGCCCACTCATGTGCAAGTTAAAGAGATAAAGACAGTTCCTATGGTGGTTGACAAAGGCAAGACCTTGTTGGACGGTAATTATAAAAAGAAATAACCGGTTTAAATTGATGTGAACAACCTCAAAAATTAGTTAGCAAAGATGGATGAAAGGATTTATAGTGTTCGTCACTTTTCTTTGAAGGGTATGTACAACTATTTTACTACATTATGTATGATCCAGTCTAACAATAGTAAGATACCAAGGAAGAGGAAGACCAAAAGGAGCTATTCAAATTCCTCACGGATGATTGGATGACTATGATTCTCACCAGAGAATGAAAAGGAAAAAGAACTAGGTCGGATCACTCTCTCTATTTTTATCTTTTTGTCTAGTCTCGGTCTTTATGGCCCTAGTATATTCTTTCTTTTCTTACCTAGTTTCGTCTAGACTAGTACTTTGTATTTTGTGGTTATCACCCCAAGTGGTCTTTATTAAAAACTTGTATCTCTTCTATGTTAATTAATATGCTAGACTCTAGTGTTTTTTTGAACTATTTTAGTATGTTTTATAATATCAATCTGGATATTATGCAGTATACTAGTGATAGTTTAGTTTTTCTGGTTCGGAAGGTTCAACTCTGTTCCTTTTTGTTTTTTATGGTGATGCTAGGGTGGCTGATTATTTTTCTCTAGGTGGTTAATAAGATGACTATGTATAATTGTTGATGATGTTATTGTTCTACTTATGTTCATCTATTGTTGTTGTGGTTTTTGTTGCTAGTTACCCTCTAGGTTGTTTTGTAAAGGGACAACACCCTTGTTTTGTTGCATTATTTTATCAAAAAAACCGCAAGGTTGGATAAATTATTTGGAGGTTTCTCCAAAGATTGAATGAGGAAGAGTGTAATCAATTAAAAAAAAAGACTTCTTGCAAGTATTTTAGTGTTGTTCAAGGAAACCATGAGAGCTACAAGATGAATTAAAAAATAGGTTTCCAAAAAAGAGTGCAGCTAAAACATTTGAAGGCATGAGTATTTGAAGACTTGTAGGTGTGAGGTGTCTATAAATAGTGTAAAATTTATGAATATTTTCTCTCATTGAAAGCCTCCATATATGTAATTTTTCTTGAGGAATTTTAAAATAAAAACATGTTTCAATTTTTTTTGCAACATATATGTTAATGTGGGTAGAATTACATGTAAAGGTTATAAGATTCAGTAGTTTGATAAGACCCTTCAATCTTCTGTAGATCAATTTGAATCATAGCAGGTTGTAATTTTTTGAGAGAAAGGTGAAAATGATGACATAATAAATATCCATGTAAACTTTTTTTCTTTAAATGTGTTTAAATTAAAGATGTCTTGTGAGAATTTTAAGTGGTGAGGGGTGTCTCAAAGACTTTGAATATTTTTGTAGGTGTGAGGAGGATTCCTGCAATTGTAGAGGGTTGAGGGGGAAATCAAAGCCATAAGAAACCATTTTGGTAGTGATTTTTAAGATTTATTTGTAGGATGAGTCCTATAATTGTAGTCATAGAGATTAGAGAGATTGTTGCAAGAAAGAGATTTGTGGGTCTCTAAGATAAATAGTGTTAGGATTAAGTAATACTGAGAGGGGGGTGAAACAGTATAACAACAATTTAAACTCAAACTTAGTAAATTCCAACTTAACCAGATAATTTCTGAAATGAAAAGAACATAAACATAAAACACATAACTCATAAAACCATGAATTTTTTGTCGAGGAAACCATGGCCAAGGGAAAACCCCAGTGGAAATGGTACCCACAAATATGTACTAAAAGTATTATTTTTGTGTTAGGAGACCTAGCCCTATTAGGAGTTGATTATTACATTAGCACATTTCCTTCTTAGAGGAATAAAAAAACCCTATTAAAGGTATACTGAGGTCACCGCTCATACAATCAAAAATATGATTTTGTTATAATGATTTCTCAATAGTGAACAATACAAGCATCTTCTATGCTTAGGTAGTTCCATTTTTAGCTTGCATCACCATCTGTCCAATTCTGACATTACAATGCATTCATCTATTCATATCCATACATTCCATCATATCCATACTTCACTTCTCAAAAATATATTCCTATATATACGTCTTTATATGTCCAGTCGGCTTCCAATGCATCATAAAAATAGAGTTAACACTTATACAAAAGGTAAATATGATGCAGAGGGTCTAGAGTTCTAGTGTTTTCTCCACCCCAAGTTGTTACTCACTCCCCAAACCATCCAATCATCTTATCATCTATGTGTTATTCACCAATATGGATCTCCTAGACCCTCCCAATCAACTTGCCTCCTAGGTATAGTTGAGTTGATGAAGCAACCAAAACTCACACAATTCCAAATAGTCCAACTAGTCCATCAATCTTCTTGATTCTTCACTAGATCTTCCTTTAGAAACCTAAACCCTTGCTTAGAATCTTCCCCATACTCTCCATAGACTCTTTCCTATATTCTCAACTCAATAAAATTCCATTGGAAACATTTCCAACCTTATGGATACTCCAACAATCTAATTGTTATCACTATGCACTAGTAGGCCTAATTCAATTAGGTCTATTTTCACGGTTTTGAGAAAAATGCTCCTAATTATTCCAAACAATCCCACATAAGACTTTAGGAATCTAAAATATATCCACTATCCCTTCAAGAATCCAAAGTTATAGTTTCTCATGGCACCCACAACCCTAATTACTTCCAGGCCCTAGTTTTTAGCCTTACTTTTGGGCCTCTAGACCAATTAATGCAAATTATCTTCAATCTTGTCTTCAAACTTCACTCCACATTATTCAACCTTTACATCCTTCAAGGAGATGCATTAGGGCTTCCATACATGATACTAAGTTGTCCATCCAAGATAATGGGTGCTTTGTTTCAATTCGATCTTTACCCTGTCCAGGCTCACCTACTCCAAGTAGTCAGCCCTAGGGTATCACTCCAAGCCTAGGAAAATCATTGCAGGAAAAAAAATGAAAACACAAACACTATATATAGACCCTAACCTATCATTCCATAATGTTTCATACATTTTCCACTGTGGATGCTTAGGTTAGAGTCATTTTTGTTCCTGCAACTCTGCAAATGGGAATTGCAGACATAGTGACCTAAAAGAAAAGATAAATTTTCAAAACCTTAACTTGAAATCAAACTAATAGATGTAAAATAAAGCTAACACAAATATCTACAATCCCATAGAGTCATATTTCTCAATTTAATCCATACACATTCGTACAAATATGTAGAAACACTGTAAAATGCAAGAAATCTCAGTAAACCATCTATACAGATTAGTCGCACATGTGGTCTATAATAAAAACTCCATTAACCTTTCAAAAATCATAAATCCACTCTCAAATACCTGAGCATGGGTGGTTACAATCGTCCAAACTCCCATTTGCAACTTTTTGCAAAAAGTTGCAAAAGTTGCTTGAGCAACTTTTGAGCATTTCTTTCTCTTTGATCAAATAGGTCAACTCGATTCATGTTGACCCATCCTAGGACCCTAGTTAGGAAATTTAGGACCCTAGAGAAGATAAAAACCCTTATTTTCCCAAAAATAGAAACTTTTACACTTTTTAGACTATGTGACCACATTGTGAACAAAATGAGCAACTTTTGTTCTTACAAACAAAGATGATTCAACTTGGATCCAACACTCATGGATCTTATTACAAAACACACCAAAGACCCCTAAACAACCCTAAACACCATCTAACCTATCTTCAAGCCAAAATGGGGGGTGCTCTGCACCATACTCCCCTAAGACAAAAACTCAAGTCCCTTGAGTTAGGAGGTCTTCAATGGTGACTCCATACTTCAGAATATCTACTTTGGTCATCCAAGTGGCCTCAGAATTAGGTATTCCCTGCCACTTCACAAGATACTCTTTGTATTTACCTTTCCTGGTCTTCTTAATCACCTTGGAATCCAATATACTGTCCAACTATAGAGGGTGAGGGGTAGGAAAATCTCTGACCCAATCTTCTTCCCCCAAATCTGAAAGAGTGTATTGACCAGTGTATGAGGGTAGTCCTTTTAGGATAGGTACCACACACATTGAAAATGGGTGAGATTCCCAAATCAGGAGGAAACTCTACCTCATATGCATTCTTACCATACTTGTGCAATAACTTCAATGGTCCTATCTTCTTCATCAATAGCTTAGTTAGATTACCCTTAGGTAATATTTCCTTCCTAAGATAAGAAAGTACCAGATCCCCCACCTTTAATTGTAAATCCCTCCTTGTCGTATCCACCTTGGCTTTTTATTTGTCGACTTGCTTGTGTAAAGCCTTCCTGACTTGATCATGCAGCTCTTTCATTTGCTCTGCAAAGGATTCACCTTGTGCACTCCTTTTCTCCTATAGACTGAAGATCCCTCAACTCCAAGATCCCTCTAGGATTAGCCCCATAAACTATCTCAAACAGGATTTTACCAATACTCCTATTAATGGAGTCATTATAGGCATATTTTGCTTGTCCAATAATATGATCCCATGACTATCCATGCTGCTTAGTCAAGCATCTCAATAGGTTGCCTAAAGACCTATTGACTACCTCAATTTTTCCATCTAACTGAGGGTGATAAGCTGAGGAGAAAGACAAATTTGTCCCTAACATCTTCCAAAGAGTCCTCCAAAAGTGACCCACAAACTTACTGTCCCTATCACTTACTATGTTTAATGGAAATTCATGGATTCTCACTATGTCTCTGAAGAATAGAGCTGAAATATCTGAAGCATCATTGGTTTTTTTTCAAGGAATGAAGTGTTCCATCTTACTAAACCTGTCCACCACTACAAACACACTGTCATGACCCCTTGGTTTCTTAGGAAATCCCAAAACAAAGTCCATACTCAAGCACTCCCAAGGTCTCTAAGGTATGGATAGGGGTTGATACAATCCAGTGTTGCTACTTTTTCCTTTGGCCCTCTTACATATCTAACATTGATCCACAAACTTCCTAAAATGTGACTGTAACCTAGGCCAATAGTAATGCCTATTCACTTGCTCAAGTGTCTTGTCTACTCCAAAGTGGCCTCCCGAGCTCCATTGGTGTTTCTCCTTGACTATGTTCTCCCTCATTGAGAATTGAGGTATACACATTAGGTTTCCTTTGAACAATAGTCCCTCCTGCAACATATAATCAGTAAACTCCACTTTGAATCCTTGTTGGAACTTCTCACATGCTTCATAAGATTCCTTGACATCTTTGTCTTCTTTATAGAGATCTTTAAGATCACTCATCCCTACACTCTGCAATTGTATCTCCTGAATAGTCAACACCCTTCTACTTAGAGAATCTTCAACCTTGTTGCTAACACCTTTCTTGTGTTTGATGAAAAATGTATAGGTTTGCAAAGATTCTACCCATTTAAGGTACCTTTGGTTCAATTTCTCTTGACCATTCAAGAAACTAAGAGCATGGTTATCTGTGTAAACCACAAATTCCCTTGGTAGGAGATAATGTCTTCACTTTTTGAGTGCTTGCACCATTGCATACAACTCTAAATCATAGGTAGAGTAATTTTGTTTGGCCTCATTCAACTTCTCAGAGAAGAATGTCACAAGGTGTCCCTCTTGACTTAACACTACCCCAATGGCTAGCTTACTAGCATCACAGTCCATCATAAATAACTAATTGAAGTTAGGGAACCTAAGAGTAGGTAGTTCTGCTATCCTTTTCTTCAACATTTCAAAGCCTTGATCTACTGCTGATGTCCATTTGAACTGACATTTGACTCCTCCCTTTATATTGTTTAAGATAGTTGCACATACATGGCTAAATTTTCTCAAAAACTTCCTATAGTAGGAGGCTAATCCATGAAAAATTCTAACATATCCTATGGATCTAGGTGTAGGCCATTCCAAAATAGACTTGACCTTATCAAGATCCATCTTCATACATCCATTAGCAACAACAAAACTAAGCTATACTAATTCAGTTTTCAAGAACTCACATTTTTCCTAATTGATCATCGATTTCTCTTGGTGTAGCCTCCTCAATACCATTTCCAAATGCTTCATGTGCTCTTCCTTTGACCTGCTAAAGATCAAAATGTCATCAAGGTAAACAATTACAAATTTACCTATAAAGTCTGCTAGCACTTCATTCATGAGCCTCATGAATGTGCTAGGTGCATTTGTTAGGCCAACGGGAATTACAAGCCACTCATATAGCCCTTCATTTTTCTTGAAGGTTGTCTTCCACTCATCACCAGGCCTAACCCTGATTTGATGATATCTTGACTTCAAATCCACCTTGGAGAGGTAACAAGAACCCCCTAAATTGTCCAACAAATCTTCAATCTCGGGCATAGGAAATTTGTATATGATGGTAATCTTGTTGATAGCCCTAGATTCAGTACACATCCTCCATTTTCCATCCTTCTTATGTTAAAGGATAGTTGGCACATCACAGGGACTCAAACTCTTCCTTATTATCCCTTTCTCCAACAAATCTTGAATCTGTTTTGCAATCTCTGCATTCTGACTTGGTACTATTTTACATGATGTCTTGTTAGGTAGATTAACTCTAGGTACAAGGTCTATCTAGTGTCTCACATCCCTCATGGGTGGAAATGCACTAGGAAATCCATTATCCACTATCTCATGATACCTTTCCAATAGTGCTTGTACTTCTTGTGGCATACTAACTTTATCCTTGGTCTCCTCCTTTGGTTTCACTATCACTACACAACATACCCCTCTTTCCTTCTTCATAACCTTTAGGAACTCCTTTCCACTCAAAATCATCGCACTGGTTCCACATACTTCTCCTCATTAGGTTCTTGTAAGGGATCCATTTGAAAGTTCTTTCCTTGTTTGGTAATCACATAGTTCTTCTTTTCACCATCATGAATGGCCTTCACATCATATTGCCATGGATGTCCTAAAAGGAGATGACATGCCTCCATGGGAAGGATTTCACATAGCACCTTGTCCTTATACTCTTCTATTTAAAATTCCACGTCAGTGTGTTCATCCACCACTATCTATTGTCCTTTGTTTAGCCATGACACTTTGTAGGAGGTAGTGTGGGGTATCCTTCTAAGTTTTAGTTTGTCCACCATCTTTGTTGACACGATGTTCACTGTGGAACCAAAGTCCACTATCACCTTGCAGATCTTCCCATGTGACCTACAATTATTTTTAAACAAGTTCTTTCTTTGAGATGGTTCTGTAGTACTAGGAACTTTCAACAAAGTCCTTCTCAACATAAGGTTTTCTCCATCCAATACTGGCCCTACCTTGGAGATGGGAGAAGTGACACTTTATATGTCATCTTCTTGTACTAACTGATTCCTTCTTTCTCCCATATATGAGGTGGAATTTTTGTAAGGACATCTACTCATTGTATGGCACACTTGATTAAAATTTTAACATCTACCAGTGAAGACAGAATTGGTCCTTATTTGTGACTGTAATCTACCCCTTGGAGGCCCTCTTCCTCTGTATCCTCCTTTTTGAAATGACCCTCTATACTGGTTACTTACACTATTTTCTAAAGACTGAGTCTCTTCTAGTCTACTTGAGCTTTGTCCTCTACCAAAGTTACCCCTGCCCCTGAATCCTCTATTATTACCACCCATACCTCTTTGTTGGAAATCATTCCTCCTTCTATCCTTCTCCTCTTCTCTCAAGGATAACTAAAAACATTTGTGCATACTGTCAGGAGCCATCATACTGATTTCATCTTGGACTCCTTGTCTCAATCCTTTGAGGTACCTTGCTACCTTTTATGCCTCTTCTTCTTGTCTTCTTTCCCTTATGAACAATTTGTGGAACTCCTTAGTGTAGGCACTTACTGACAACTCTTTTTGTCTGAAATTCTGCAACTTCTGATACATTTGAATCTCATAAATAGTGGGAAAGAATTTTTCCCTCAACCTAATCTTCATTCTATCTGAAGAAGCTATCTTCTTCTTACCAGAGGTTACTCTGTCATCCTGCATCATGTTCCACCACACCAATGTGGATCCCTTGAGTCTAGCCTTTGCATAACTGACTCTCTTCTCCTCTGACACTTCTTTGTAGTCAAATTGGTTGTCTATGGCCTCTAGCCAATCCAATAACTCTTCACCATTCAAACTGCCACAACAGTAAGGTATGTGTTCCATACTATCTTTGTTGATGGACTTAAAGGCATCCAAGAACACCTTCTGATCTTTATTCATCTCCACTTCTTTGCCTTTTCCAGTTGTCTCTCCTGTCTGGCTTTCATCCTCTTCATCACTTTCATCTCCCCATTCAATGACTTTACTCTTACCCTTTGTCTATGTCAGATTGGCCTTTCCCAATATATTTTTGACCAAGTCCAATATGGCATATTTTCTCATTGCCTTGGGTGACATGTTTTCAACCTCGTGGTTCTCCCCCCTTTCAGACATACACTAAACTTAAAGAAATTCTAGCTCGAATACCACTCTGATGCAGAGGGTATAGAGTTCTAGTGTTTTCTTCACCCCAAGTTGTTACTCACTCCCCAAACCATCCAATGGTCTTATCACCTATGTTTTCTTCACCAATATGGATCTCCTAGACCCTCCCAATCATCTTACCTCCTAGGTATAGTTGAGTTGATGAAGCAACCAAAACTCACACAATTCCAACTAGTCCAACTAGTCCATCAATCTTCTTGATTCTTCACTAGATCTTCCTCTAGAACCCTAAACCCTTTCTTAGGATCTTCCCCATACTCTCCATAGACTCTTTCCTATATTTTTGACTCAATAAAATTCCATTGGAAATATTTACAACACTTCTAGATACTCCAACAATCCAATTGTTATCACTATGCACTAGTAGGCCTAATTCAATTAGGTCTATTTTCACTGTTTTGAGCCAAATGCTCCTAATTATTCCAAATAATCACAAATAAGAATTTAGGAATCTAAAATCTATCCACTATCCCTTCAATAATCCAAATTTATAGTTTCTCAAGGCACACACAACCCTAATTACTTCCAGGCCCTAGTTTTCAGCCTAACTTTTAGGCCTCTAGACCAATCAATGCAAATTGTCTTCAATCTTGTCTTCAAACTTCACTCCACATTCTACAACATTTATATCCTTCAAGGAGACACATTAGGGCTTCCATAAATTCCACTAAGTCATCCATCCAAGATCATGGGTGCTCTATTTCAATTCGATCTTTACCCTGTCCAAGCTCACCTACTCCAAGTAGTCAGCCCTAGGGCATCACTCCAAGCCAAGGAGTTTCATTGCAGGAATAAAAATGAAAACAAAAACACTATATATAGACCCTAACCTATCATTCCACAAGGTTTCATACATTTTCCACCATGGATGCTTAGGTTAGAGTCATTTTTTGTTCCTGCAACTCTACAAATGGGAATTGCAAACATAGTGACCTAAAACAAAAGATAACTTTTCAAAACCTTAACTTGAAATCAAACTAATAGATGCAAAAGAAATCTAACATGAATCTCTACACTCACATGGATTCATATTTCTGAATTCAATCCATACACATCCGTACAAAGATGCAGAAACATTATAAAATGCAAGAAATCTCAGTAAACCATCTGTACAGATTAGTCTCACATGTGGTGTAATAAAAACTCCATTAACCTTTCAAAAATCATCAATCCATGCTCAAATACCCAAGCATGGGTGGTTACAACCATCCAAACTCCCATTTGCAACTTTTTGCAAAAAGTTGCAAAAGTTGCTTGAGCAACTTTTGAGAGTTGCTAGCAACTTTTGAGCATTTCTTGCTCTTTGACCAAATTGGTCAAATCAATGCATGTTGATCCATCCTAGGAACCTAGTGTTGGAAATGAGATAAGTAACTGAGAGGGGAGGGGTGAATTAGTTACTCCAAAATAAATCCTTGTCCCTTAGATGTCTAAATACTTTAATATTGTTACTCGGGTTAGTTAAGATATTCTTCTGTAGCTCGGGTGTTCCTTCTGGAACTCGGGTGTCAAAGCAATATTTAATGCAATTATACTTAGAGATTAAGTGTAGAAACATAAAGCATAAAAAAAGTTACAAGTACACATATGACACAAAGATTTAACGTGGAAACCCAATATGGGAAAAACCACCAATGTAACTAGTTACTATTTTTCACTCTTCTGAAGTGAGCCCTGTTAGAAGCCAACCCTGTTAAAGGTTACAATAACACACTATTAGGTGTGACCTATTTAAAGGATTTAATCACCCTGTGAGGAGTGGCCTTGTTAGAGTTCTTCAACACTTTAATCTAGAAATGCTACTTTGTGAGAGGATTTACAAAAGACTGTTAAGTCTACTCTGTTAAGAGATTTTGATCACTGCTACAATTGTTAGAAAGTAACAATGGATTGACCTATATGTGTAAGCAACTGTCTTTGCTAATTCAAATCTCTACTTGATTTTAACTAGATCCTTGCTGATCAGATATTCTATTGCAGCTCTGAGTGTTTTGTATTCAATTAGAATCCTATCTAGTTTTGCCTTCATAGAATTCCACACTTCTACCTTTTCACTTTCACTTCTGCTTACACACTTAGACTTCAACACATTCAATCCAAACTTAACCTTTCATAAATACATGGTAAGCCCTGTCAAGTCAGATTGAATAAACTCTAAATGATAAATCATAATTCAGTCAGCCTCATATAACCATTTAATTACATAATATAAATCATTGTTAGTCAGCTGCAACTGAATGCCCGACCAAGACTGAAATTCCTGAGTGAACTCGGTCAACACTGAACTTCTTCAATGCCCGAACTCAACTCATTTTTTTTACCAACTGTACTTAGTCTGAATGTAGACATTAGTGTAAAACCACTACATAAGTGTATATACATGTGTAACATCAATGACAATAAAAAATTGAATAATTATCTTCAACAATCTCCCTCTTTGGCATTGATGGAAACACAACATGTCATAATACAAATAATTGTGGAGCAATAGAAAATATCCTTTAGCTTCATTATGATCCTCCCTCTAACAATGTCCTTAGCTTCATTCTGATTCTTATGTATTATGGAAAACTCTCCCTCTTTGACAACAGATGCCAAAGACTTAAATTCCACAAATACTATTTCTCTTTGAAGTTGTAATGTACCTGAATGTACTAATTCATCTGCAATGGGCTCTGATAGATCTGCATCAACTTGGAATATTTTTACTGTTGCTCGGGTTGATGCCTCACTAAACTTTATTTTAGTTACCTTCAGGTAGGGGAAGTACCCCTAGCTTTCCTCTAAGATACAAGAATGCATCCTTAGGTAAGGGTTTGGTGAATATGTCTACAACTTGTTCTTTGGTGTTTACATATTCCAACCTTACTTCTCTATTATGTACTAATTCCCTCAAGAAATGATATTTTATTTATATGTGCTTGGTTTTGGTGTGCATCATAGGATTCTTTGATATGTTAATGGCACTGGTGTTGTCACAGTAGATAATAACTAGTTCTTTTATCTCTTCCTTCATTCTTGACAACAACTGCTTGATCCATATGATGTTAGAACAGTTCACTGTTGTAGCAACATATTTTGCCTCTGTTGTAGACTGAGAGATACAATTATGTTTCTTGCTAGTCCAAGATACTAACCTTTTTCCAAGAAAGAAATCTTCACCACTGGTGCTCTTCCTATCATCGACACTTCCAACCCAATCAGCATCAGTGAATGCTTTTAAATCAAAGTTTCCACCTTTCTTATACTATAAACCATAGTCTTCAGTACCTTTTAGATATCTCATAATTCTTTTGATTGCCATTAGGTAATTATCTCTGAGATTAGCTAAAAATCTTGAAACAATACCAACTACCAATGCAATATCAGGTCTGGTGTGCACAACATATTGTAGTTTTCTAATCATGGATCTGTAATTAGTCTAATTTACCTCTTTTGAATCATCATCCTTAGATATTTTTTGTCCAATACACATGGGTGTTCCAATAGGTTTGGAATCTTCCATACCAAATTTCTTGAGTATCTCCTTGATATATTTTCATTGATTAATGTAGATACCATCCTTCATTTGATGTACTTGTAAACCAACAAAAAATTTGATCTCACCAAACATAGACATTTCAAATTCGTTTCTCATAGCTACACATAATGCTTTGCATAGGTCATCATAAGGAGTGAATAATATGCCATCAAACAAATATCTCTTCTAACAGTATTTTGTTCGGTGTTCCTTCTTTTATGTACATGCTATTTTTATCATTGGTTCTCTGAAATCCAATGCTTATTAGATAACTATGTAGTCTTTCATACCAGGATATGGGGTGCTTGCTTTAGTCCATACAATGCTTTGTGTAGCTTACAAACCATATTCCTTCTGCTGGGATCAATAAAGCCTTCTGGTTGTTCAATGTAGACTTTCTCTTCTAGGATTCCATTCAAAAATGCGAACTTCACATCCATCTAATATACTTTGTATCCTTTATGTGCATCATATGCCATAAGATTTTTGACTCCTTCAAGTCTTTCAACAAGAGAAAAATTTTCTCCATAGTCAATACCCTCTTCTTGAGCATATCCTTTACAAACTAGTTTGGCCTTGTTTCTACAAACTTTCTCATTTTTATCCATCTTGTTTTTGAAAACCCACTTGGTTCCAATCACATTCTTGTCCTTTGGCCTAGGTACAAGAGTCCAAGTTTTATTCTTCTCAATCTACTCAATCTCTTCATTCATTTCCTCTATCCAACTTTCATCATTCAATGCATCTTTAACAGTTCTAGGTTCAAATTCACTTAGTAAGCATGTACCTTTTAGTTTATTTCTTGTCATTACACCTTATATCTAATCTCTAATTATTTTCTCAGGTGCATGATGCCTTTTCACGTATCTGGAAATTCCTAGATTCTTTAATCTAGATTCTGGACTTGATCCACTAGGTCTGTCATTCTCAAACATTATTTCTTATTCCTCTATCTGATACTCGGTTCCCTCTGATTGTGATTCGGGTCCTTCTATCTATGACTCGAGTCCTTCAGTCTGTGACTTGGGTCCCTCTGTCTATGACTCAGGTCCTTCTTCTAGCAGTTCATGTTGCACATTTTGCAACTCAGGTAGTACAGTTTGTGTCAGTATATGTTGTCCTATCACCATTGCTTGAGTCATAGGTATAGTATCAGGTTCATGATATACAAATTTTTTGTAGTCTTCAGGCTCTTTATTTCTCTTCTCTTCACATTTTTCTGCAAACTCATCAATCTTGACATGTACACTCTCTATGAATTTATGAGTAGTAAGATTCAGACATTTGTATGCTTTTCTTTTACATGAGTAACCTAGGAATATTCCTTCATCACGTTTTGCATCTAGTTTCCCATTTCTTGCTTGCTTCAAGATGTAGCATCTACTTCCAAATACTTTGAAATAATGAACATTAGGTTTATAGCCATACCATAATTCAAAAGGTGTTTGATTACTACCTTTCTTCAATTGAACTATGTTCAAGGTAAACATTGTAGTGTTGATGGCCTCCTTCCAGTATTTGGCAGCAACATTCTTTTCAATCATTAAGGTTCTGGCACAATCCATAGTGGATCTGTTTCTCCTTTCTACTATTCCATTTTATTGTGGTGTACCATGGGAAGATACCTGTCTTTTGATTCCTCTTTCATTGTAGAATTCATTGAACTCGTTAGAAATGAATTCTCCTCCTCTATCAGATCTTAGGCATTTTAGTTTCTTTCCTATTTCTTTTTCAACTCTTGCATGATACCACTTGAATTTCTGAAAAGCTTCTGATTTCTCTCTGAGAAACATGACAGTCATCATTCTAGAATGATCATCAACAAATAGAATAAAATATTTTTCTCCAGTATAGCTTGTTGTTCCAATTGGTCCACATAGACTAGTATGTACCAATTCCAAGACTTCATCAGTATTGCAATTTTTGCTTTTGAAGCTAGTCTTGCTCATCTTTCCAATTTGACATTGTTTGCATATTGCTAACTCAGATTTCTTCAAGATAGGAATACCCCTAACTCTTTTTTTCTTTCTTATGTTTACCAGATTGTAAAAATTCACATGACACAACCTTTTAATTCATAACCATCTTACTTCTACTTGTGCAATAAAGCATGAACCTTCAGTGAGATCAAGATAGAATAAATTACCTTTTGTTTGCCTGCTAGTTCCAACTAGGTCCCTTTACCATCCATGAGCTTGGCCTTACCATTCATAATTTCTACCTTGAAGCCAATGTTGTTCAGTTGTGCTACACTAAGTAGATTTCTCCTTAATCCTTCAACCCAATAAGCATTATCACATTTGATTCCTTATGTCAGAACAATGCAACATTTTCCTTTTACGGGGCAAGGTTCAACATTCCCAAAACTAACACTTCCACCATCATAGTGTTCAAGATGTTCAAACTTTGTCTTATCACCAGTCATGTGATGAGAACAACCACTGTCAGTTATCCAAGTATCATTTTTATTGATGTGTGAGAAAAGTGTAGTCTTTTCATCTTCCTCATCTGACTCATCCTTAATGGTAATATAAACCATTTCTTCTTCTTCATCACTGTCAGAATATTTTGCAATATAACAAGAATTCTTGTCTTTATCCTTATAGATTGTGTGGTTATTGAAATCTTTCTTGCCTTTGAATTTGTTAAAATTCCTCTCATCCTTGTCTTCCTTGTTTGGACACTTTGCAGCAACGTGACCAACCTCATTGCATGAGAAACAAATCAGTGGTATCTTTCCTCTATATTTTCCTTTTGCAGCTCTTCTTGCAAGCAGTGCTTTAATGATGTCAAGATCTTCATCATCAGATTCATCATCACTGTCACTTTCAATCTGCTTTCCTTTAGAGTACCTATCCTTCTTACCAAGGTTCAATTTGGCTTTGAATGCAGACTCAAAATTGCTAGAGCCAGGAGAGAAGTTGTCAAAATTGTCCAGCTCAAAGGTTGTAAGTCTTCCCACTAATGTATCCAGAGTAATGTCTTTGTTGCACCTCATTTCTTGAATGGCTAAAACTCTAATAGCATAGATAGGGAGTAAAGTTATGAGAACCTTGCTAACTACTGTAGTATCTTAAATTAGTCCACCTGCTGCTCTGATGACACTTATAATCTTCTTGATTCTTTCACTGTACTTTGTGATATCTTCTCCTTCTTTCATTTTCATCTGGTCAAATTGTCCTCTTAGACTTTTTGATTTAGCTCTCTTTACATTTGCATCACCTGCATGAATGTCCTGTAGTTTCTTCCACATATCATAGGCTATAGGGCAGTCCTTGACTTCGTCAAATTCTGAATAGATGAGTGAAGAAGCTATGTCAATCATCATTATGTTATGAAGTTTTTGTTCCATCATATTTTCCATAGTCATAGTCCCTATTGGTGCAACATATTTGGTCTCTAAGAATTGTAAACTAGCATCTCTAATAGTAGATAAATCTAGCTTCATCAGTTCCTGTCATGCTAGGAAATTGTCTTTGTTTAGCTTTGGGATCTCCCTCCTGTAAGACATATCTGATCTTTAGCTTAGGCCTTGAAACCTTTCCTGAAAGCACTTGAAGCTCTGATACCAATTGTTGGAAATGAGATAAGTAACTGAGAGGGGAGGGGTGAATCAGTTACTCCAAAACAAATCCTTGTCCCTTAGATGTCTAAATACTTTAATACTGTTACTCAAGTTAGTTAAGATATTCTTCTGTAGCTCGGGTGTTCCTTCTATAACTCGGGTGTCAAAGCAATCTTTAATGCAATTATACTTAGAGATTAAGTGCAGAAACATAAAGAATAAAACAAGTAACAAGTACACATATGACACCAATATTTAACATGGAAACCCAATATGGGAAAAACCATCAACGTAACTAGTTATTGTTTTTCACTCTTCTAAAGTGAGCCCTATTAGGAGCCAACCCTGTTAAAGGTTACAATAACACACTTTTGGATGTGACCTATTTAAAGGATTTAATCACCCTTTGAGGAGTGGCCTTGTTAGAGGTCTTCAACACTTCAATTTGGAAATGCTACCTTGTGAGAGGATTTACAAAAGACTTTTAAGTCTACTCTTTTAAGAGATTCAGATCACTGCTACAATTGTTAGAAAGTAACAATGGATTGACCTATATGTGTAAGCAATTGTCTTTTCTGATTCAGATCTTTGCTTGATTGTAACTGGATCCTTGCTGATCAAATATTCTATTATAGCTTTGAGTGTTATGTATTCAGTCAGAATCCCATCTGATTTTGCCTTCATAGAATTCCACACTTCTGCCTTTTCACTTTCACTTCTACTTACACACTTAGACTTCAACACGTTCAATCCAAACTTGACCTTTCATAAATACATGGTAAGCCCTGTCAAGTCGGCTTGAATAAACTCTAAATGATAAATAATAATTTAGTCGGCATCATATAACCATTTAATTACATAATATAAATCATTTTTAGTCGGCAGCAATTGAATGCTCGACCAAGACTGAAATGCCCGAGTGAACTCGGTCAACACTGAACTTCTTCAATGCCCGAACTCAACTCATTCTATTTACCAACTGTACTCGGTCTGAATGTAGACATTAGTGTAAAACCACTACATAAGTGTATATACATGTGTAACATCAATGACAATACACAATTGAATAATTGTCTTCAACACCTAGTTAGGACTCTTAGGAACCTAGAGAAGATAAAAACCCTTAGTTGCCCAAAAATAGCAACTTTTACACTTTTTAGACCATGTGACCAGATTGTGAACAAAATGAGCAAATTTTTCTCTTACAAACAAAGATGATTCAACCTGGATCCAACACTCATGGATCTTATCACAAAATACACCAAAGACCCCTAAAAAACCCTAAACATCATCTAACCTATCTTCAAGCCAAAATGGGAGGTGATCTGCACCAAAATACCAAGTCAAATATTATACACTATCAAAACATAGGTAATCCTAAATCTGAATCTAACATAGCATGTTTGGACTCCGCATTATGCTCTCTTAATCATCACAACCTTTTTCATCTGTATTGTATCACTATTACTCTATCCTTGCATGTCTTCAACATACTGTAACTTACTATGAGCGACTCCAAAACTTAAGAGACCTTAACTAAAGGTCATATACATCCCACAATAGCTTCTCCTAAGCTCTCATGCCTTCATTCACCATATACTATGCTCACTGACCAAAAATGTACTACTATACTCTGTAATTCTTCTTTCTGGACTTTATTATTTTGCAAGCTATAACTCCAAAACTATGTTTTATACCAAGAAACCATCCATACCAGATGTGTTTCCATAGATGAAAACCATAAAGTGTTCCAGAACATTCCTAGATGAACCAATTTCCAAAAATCTCTCACTTTTGCATTGATGACAACACTTAGAAAAAAATGACTAAGTGTCAATACCAAAAAGAATATACATTATACTTCTATAACTCCTTTACATATTACTCTATCTCTTACCTGTACATTTTTCATATATTCTCTTCTCCTCCTTTTACATCAATGGAAAAGGTATACAAAAATGTGGAATAACAAAATTGTTTACCAAAAATTTTATACCATCTTTAGCACATTCTGGAAGGAGCTTTCCAAGATCTTCACTTCTTCTGACCAAGTTTTTACCAGTATCGTATCTAACTCACATGAATCAGTCCATTAAGTGAAAAATAGGATGTCTATGCTACCTTTACCTTGGTAGGCATGAATCCAGTAAGGGGCTGCTCTGTTTCTCCATGTCTGAAAGGTGGATCTCAAGAATTGATAACTTAGGAGTACTTAAACTCTTCAGCATACCAAATCTTCCCACAACTCTCCCTTTCTTTGTATCCAAAACACTCAATTTGTCAAATATCCTAGACACTTCTCTGTCTAACTCCAATATGGTATGTGAGGAGGTATCACAATTATTCATCAACTTGTCCAGAGTCTGTCTGTCCTTTTCTATTATATCCTCAATGTTCTTAATGTGTGTGATAGGATTTATATAGTGATTATATAAATTTCTTCCATGCGACACATAACTCTTTGCTTCAGATATGGTTTTCTCAGTATGTCTAAGTCCCAAGAAATATACTTCCATACTTCCTCCAACTTCTTCGCAAGGTACTTCTTCTCTACCTTATCAACAATATTCTCTAAGGACTCATAATGATTGTCAAAGTCATCCAATTCCTTGTTCAAATTCTCTATATTTTCCTTTGATTGGAAAGAAAGAGGTATAGGTCAGATTTTGTTGACAGTATCAACTGCTCTTTCCATTACCCTTGACTTCTTCTCACCTTTCTGCTTATATCTCTCCTTTTCTTTTGCAAATGCCATATAGGATAGCTTCATCATATCATCCTCATCCATACTCTCAACATCAGTGCTCATAGTTCTATCTCCACTTGCAAAAAATAAAGATGAAGAAACAAATGCATGATTTTCTTGTTTTACTTCAACTTTATCTACTACTTCCTTCACTACTTCAGCTTCGCTCACTTTCTTCTCTTCTTTCTCTATCACTGTTAGATCAATGCTTCCTCCATCAATGTCAATATTCTTCTCAAAAGCATCATTAACATCTTGTGAAGTGTCCAAAGACACAGACACACCAGAAACAAAGAAATCTGGTTTCTTCACAATACTGACAAATTGGCTATTATCTTCATCCTTTGGTGTGTCAATGTTTACATTAGCTATTCTTGATGACTCACCTTTTAGAAATTTAGGCTTAGTAGCCTTGGGAGGTGAGGACTTCTTAGGTTCAGTTCCCATAAAAACCTTATCAGCTTCCTTGTGTGTTTCCTCAATGACTTCATCATACTTTCTCCCCATTATCATCATCAATCTTGACTTGGTTCTCAACAAAGGTTTCAAATAATTGTTGGAAATACAATAATGGGAAAGAAAGATACTGAGAGGGGGGTGAATCAGATCTTTAACTTTAATCACTTTAAAACAAATTTATCCACAAACATATAAATATGTAATCGATCTAACATCTAGTAGCATCCATGACAGTAAATGAATAACACAATACACAGAATTTGGTAACCCGAAAACCCAAATAGGTAAAACTGGGGTGGGGATGACACCCACAAATTCTTCACTATTGCAGCAACAAAGTGTGCCTGTTAGGGCTACAAGTTTTGATTACAATATACAATCTACCTAGTTAAAGGTCTGCCCGATTAAGAACTTTAGATCATTACAATCTACCTTGTGAAAGGATTTCAACTTACAGTAAAGTAAGCACTCTACTAAGAGATTTAGTAAGGTCTGCTAGAACCACTATGTTAAGAGATTTCACCTGATACACTTGTTATAATGTCTCAAGTACTGATCCTTCGATGTGCACTTGATGCGGATAACGGATCTCCTCTTTACAATACCTTTTCAGATCTTATTATCTGATATGTCTTTACGTTGTTGTTCACTACTCTTTCACTCTTCAAGATCTATGCTTCCTTCAAAAAATAACCCTCTGCACATCTCTAATGAATGCACACCCTTCTTCTCTCTATCTAAAATTAGGGTAAGAAGCAATCTTATATATCTTTATGAATTTGGAAACGAGATCTAGATCAACAACCAAGATCTAATACTTATGCCTCCAAGGCATTCCAATTTTTTGATTGGCTTCATACCATGCATAGTATAAAATAATTAAATGCATAATTAATTCCATAGAGAGTATTAAATGCTTACATATGTCAGCCCAAAACTCTCATAAGTTGGCCAAAACATTTTACCTTAAAGTTTGTGACATTTCTGACAAGTATGTAAAAATTGTCTTGCTCGGCACTTAAGTCTCATGTTGCTCGGCATGGACTTGCTGGGTAGCTTGGAATTTATGATTTTTTCGCTAGGAAACAAATTTCTAGGTGGCTCGGCCTATACTATTTTATCTCGGCCACAGTGGTAGCCGACCAAAACTACCTGAATAAATGACTAAGTGTGGACACTAAATAATCAACAAAAACTTAGAGATTAACAATCTCCCCCTTTGATATTTAGTGGCAAAAACACTTATCCTTTCGTTTACATCCACAAAACTACCTAAGTACATACAGTACTCCCCCTTTGATTATACTCCATACTTAATAGATTATCTACATAATATACATGCCTTTAGCAAAAAAAATATTATACCTTCAGCTCATATGTTCCTTCCTTTCCTGATTCCCCCTTGTTTTTTTCACTAATAGCTGGAGGGTTTAAGTTGTACTTATCCAAAAACTGTTTATGAAGTTGTAGAATTAATGTAAATGAAGTGTCCCAACTATCTTTAACAAACTTCATAACTCCAAACTTAACTTCTAGCTTAGCAACTAGACTTACCAAACTTTATGCAGTAGAGAGATGAGAGTCTCTCTTTACCAATTATCTTGCAGTTGTAAGTTCTTTCTGCATAACCTCCGGATGAGGTATCAGATTAGCTTGGATCATAATCAATTTGGCCCTGATTTGGCCATCTTCATCCATAATCTCAACTAACCTCCTTTGTGTATGAGTTAACTTATTGAAATGAATGGAGCTAGAGCTAGCATCCATGCTCAGTGAGTTTGCAGTTGACTTCATATCTAGGTGCAATTTCTCAATTAACTGTTGATTTTCTTTTGTAAAGAATGATTCATCACATAGTCTCTTTTACAAATTAAATACATTGTTTGCAACTTCTTCTATAATTTAAATGAGAGAGGAAAGTTCAACCTATTTTCTAGCTATCTCAGCAGATATCTTTTCCAGTACTTTCTTCTCAAACTTTCTCTCAGACCATTGCAATAGTTTTTCATTTGCCTCAATATTATCATCAGTCACCTTTTGTACAATGTGAGCTAGCTATTATAGTATAGGTACTTGGTCATTTACATCACCCATATCAAAAGTGCTTACAAAAATATCTTTGATGTCATGCAGAACTTGCTTCTGCTTCTGTTCTCTCTTCATTTCTTCCTGTCTCTTCTTCCTCTTAAAAAGTTCTTGAAGGGTCTGAATCTGCTCGTATGACAAACTCTCAAGATCCAATTTAGGAATCACAATGACTTCATCTAATGTGACATATAGCCCTGGTGACTTTTTCTTATTTAGCTTCCTCCTTTTGGGCTCAAGTGAGCTGTCAATCGGCTTAGTTTCAATGATTTCCTTTCCTTTGTCAGTAATCACTTCGGTTGTTGACTTCATCTTAATCAAGATTTCCTGTTGGTCAGGTACATTTCCCATTTTGGGTCCAATAGGGGTAGATGAAGTAGAGTGTGGTAGATTTCCCAACACTTGTATAGCCTCTTTTTCTTTAGGCTTGTCTCCAGTTTCTTCCAAATTGTCTACGTTGTCTGACAATGTCTGAGCAACCTCTAAAATAGGTGGATTTTCAGTATTTACCTTTTGATCTTCTGGATTTTCTTTCTTGCTCCTTTCTCTTCATCATTCTCTTCATCGGCCTTAGTAGCCTTGATAGGTGATTCAATAATTGTGTCTGTCGGCTCATCCTGATCAATGGGACTATCCATTGTTAAGTCTATATTTTTCTCTACGCCTGCTTCTTTTGATGGTCCAGACCCTATTTTTGCTTGTTCAGTGGTGGTCTGCTCAGAGGTTCCTTCATCTGTTTTCTTCTCTTTTGGGACCGACAACCCAAAAATCTCTTTCCAAATCTGATTACTTTGTTGTACTAATCCTTCAATATCATTCTTTAAAATAGCATAAGCTCTATGTTTAGGTACAAACTTTTTCTTATATTGATCAACAAATTTTGTTTTGTGTTTCTTTGTTAAGTGTGGGATGACTCTATCCAAATTTTCTTCCCTAATTTGCCTTTCAGTCATCAATGCAAATTCCCATTTACTAGATAAGAAATCATAAAGTTCTGGAGGGACATTATTCCCTATCTCTATAGGTGTCAATTTGGATGTACTCATCATGTCTAATAGAGCTTCCTGTAACTTGACCTTATTCTCTATACTTTTCTTTTCATATTTCACAAATTTAAATCCAGATAACCCAGTTGAACTTCTAATGTTCTTGCATACCTCATCAATGTCTATAGGATGTTTGAATGATGTTGTAGGTATTTTTCTCGGCACATCAGTGTCTGTTTCCTCATCTTCTTCATCACTCAAGATTAGTCTCCTTCTCCTTGGTCTTTTGGTAGAAATGCTTGGCACAGCTTTGGTTTTGACTTGTTTCTTTTTCCCTGAGTTGCTCTCGGTAGCATTCTTCCTTGTGTATACGGATGTTCTCACCACAAGAGGTGAAAGAGTTGATGCCTTGGTCCTTGGTCTGTTCACAGTAGGAAGGGTAGCCTGAGGTTTAACTTTTCTTACTTTGGTTGCCTTGGCAACCATTGGTTGTTTCCCTTTCCCCTTAACAACTACTTCCTCTTTAGACTCAATTTATTATTCTCCTTCACTATATATGTCCTCTCCTTGTCCAATAGTTAAGCCTAGAGAAGCATCCTCTGCTTCCTCATCACTTGCAATGCCAACCATCTTTTTTCAGATTCTTGACAATCTTTTTCCTCTTCCTTTCCATGGTGCCATCCTTTAGGTTCATAGACATTTTGGCCTTGGCTTCTTCATAATTACCAAAATGTTTAACAGTATTGTTAATTTCCTTCGTTAGTAAAGTTGTTATGGGTGCAGATGTTTCCTCTATATTTACTTCATAAGGTAATGGCCTTAACCATGATACCCTAGGTACTACAGCTTGAACATAAGTGTAATCTGTGTCTACAAGAAAGCACACATCCTAATAATGTTGTTCCACTAATGAACTAGGAATTTTATTTCTCAGTCTCATACTTTTCTTGAACTCCACAAAGTATGTTCCCATTACATTATCAAAATTATCACCTAACTGTTGAATCAGTACATTTATCTATTGGGTGATAGGTCTATCTATTTTCCATACTATGTCTCCAAAGGTAGGAAAAGTCTTTTGAACATAGAAAAATATGCATACAAGCAAGGATCTGAACTTACACACAAAATTCTTTGCTTTTATGATTGATGCAAGGTTCTTGGTAAGTTGTGTTAGCTGTAGCTCAGCAAGGTCATATGTGTGATCATTCTTGATGATTTTCCATGCTTGGTCTACTGCAACGCAAGGCACACTGTCCAGTCGACGCAACTGATACAATTTGTGAGCTATAACCCTTACTACAAAATCAAGTTCCAAGTCTTTGATGGTGGAAATTTTCATTCCTCTTTTGTACCAGATGGCTTTAGTGACCTTCTCTATGTCTTCTTTACTCTGGAATTTTGTGGTCCTTTTCCCGTTGATAGTAGGGTAACCAGTTACACGACGTATGATATCCTTAGTAATCTTTACTGGTCCATTCTCCAACCAAATTCTCATATCATGTACCCTGCTAAGAACAATTTTGATCCATTCTTCCCTGAAACTCCTTGGAAACTCTAGGGCTTGATTTAACCCTTGCTCGGCTAGATTATTGTGTTTGGGTTTTAGGACTCCGTCTACACATAGTTTTCCGTAGGATTCCCTCAGCTCATGGTCTTCAACTTCACTGATTTTACATATGTAACATGCCCTAATTTCATGAATCATAAGTACCTTCAAAGGGATTGAAGATAGGGCTCCAGTCAAATCACCTTTGATAGCATTCTCAGGAACGGATCAAAAGTTGGGAGGCACACAGGTGTCGCTCCTCACCAATTGAACTTCTCTCAATTACTTCTCCATTCCCTTAACTGGTGTAGATGAACTAGTGGCCATGATTTCAAGATAAAAGGGTTTCAAAGATGAAACAGAGTACCTCAGTAACTGTCGAAGTTCACACTTTTGCTGAATGGCCGACAACACACTGTAGAATTCTTTGAAAATCTGTGTTGAAATAAAGTTCGCCAATGCTTCAACACTTCAAGAAATCTCAAATCGCAAGGTGAAATGAATCGTGAGTGGTTCATTCCTTTATAGGCTTCGATGTAGGTTTGCATTAAATGTTCTTTCCATTGGAGTTAGTGCAAAATAGATGTCCTCGGCTGACTCCGACAATCTCTCGGTCGCAACCCAAACTAGCTCGGCACATATATCGATGAGCTTGGTCTCAGTATAATAGTGATGCTTGGCACCTCTTATTGTTTAAGTGTCTTTGCTCGGTACTTTATCTTTAAAATATGTCCTGATGTATCTTATCATATGCAGATATGGACTTTGGCACAGTATATGTTAGGAACTGATGTAAGATATGAAATTTAAATACAGTTCCTTACATACCTCTTCTTCTTAGTTTGAGATGGTGTGATCACCTGATCCATTGGATTGGGTGACCTTGGCTTCAATAGTTTCATTGTTTCTTAGTTTTGTTTTCCTTACCCATGTCTGGTTCATCTGTGCTCTAATTTCCTCAACAGTAGGAGCAGGTACTCTTGTCTTGCACTCTCTCTTAGTATGACCAATTTTCAAACAACTAAAACAAACTAGGCTTCCATTCATCCAACTCTTAGATCTTCCTCTGAAATGTGTCTTTATGCAGTCTTCAGGTGCATTTCCATACTCTTCATAGTAATGATAAATTTTCCTTGTGTTATAATCCCAATTGTAAGTGTTGCCTTTTCTTGGTGCTTTAGCTTGTGTCTTTGATGTCCATTGTTGTTTAGCATTTGATCTTCAATCGTGTGCCTTATGTCCAAATATTTTACAGTTGTAACAATATCCATTTATTCTTGATGTGGAAGGTGCATCATTTGCCTTGGCCCAACATTCATGTGCTTTATGTCCAAACTTCTTATAGTTAAAGCAATAACCATTGAACTTGGGTTTAGGATTGGACTTACCATTCTTGCTTCGACAGATGTTTGTTGTATGTCCTGATTTTCTACAGTGATGGAAAACATGTTTGTTGTTCTTTGACTTTGCATTCCTCTTTTCGCCAGTCTTAGATGATTCTCCTTTCTCAGTAGATGTCTTTTGTTCAGTGTGACCTAATCCAGAAGAATCTTTTGATCTCCTTGATGCTTCCATCAAGTTCTCAAAATGAGTCAAAGCTTCATTAGGTTTATTCAACCTTTCATTTAGTTCTTTCTCAGATCTCAATTCATCC
>MU225099.1:2641555-2655735 GCA_018584345.1 Thuja plicata
ATCCAGAAGAATCTTTTGATCTCCTTGATGCTTCCATCAAGTTCTCAAAATGAGTCAAAGCTTCATTAGGTTTATTCAACCTTTCATTTAGTTCTTTCTCAGATCTCAATTCATCCTTCAATTGACTATTATCAGATCTCAGATTCATTATTTCCATGTATTTCCTACTAATCTCCTGATTCACAAGTAGTAGTTGATTTTCCATGTCAACCTAATTGTTTGTCATCATTTGTACATCATGTGTTCTTTCATCAAGTCTGACAATCATCATTCTTTTATCTTCTTCAGCCATAGCTTTGTTATCTTTAGCTTTCTTCTTTTGTTCCACTACTTCACATAGTCTTACTGTCTGCATTTCTTGTTCTCTTTTCAGGTTCCTGACTTCTTCACACAATGCATTGTTCCTTTCCAGTAGATCTTCAATTGATGCATCGCTCTTAGTATAATCTCCATTCTGAAATACATTTGCAGTGTCTTCTTCCTGATAATGAGTATCATTCATTTTTTTGGCCAAATCTTTCCTAGATGTCAATGACTTCTTCAATTCCTATCTAGCTGTATCAAGCTGATGTAAAGCTAGCTGAATTTCAATCTTCTGATTCTCAATGACTTTACCCATTCTGTAAATCTCCATCTCCAAATCTGTACTCTCAATCTGATTAAAACTTCTTATAAGATAACTTAGCTCTGATACCAATTGTTGGAAATACAATAATGGGAGAGAAAGATACTAAGAGGGTGGGAGGAATCAGATCTTGAACTTTAATCACTTTAAAACAAATTGGTCCACAAACATATAAATATGTAATCGATCTAACATCTAGTAGCATCCATGACAGTAAATGAATAACACAATACACAAAATTTGGTAACCCAGAAACCCAAATAGGTAAAACTGGGGTGGGGATGACACCCACAAATTCTTCTCTACTACAGCAGTAAAGTGTGCCTGTTAGGGCTACAAAAGTTTGATTATAATATGCAATCTACCTAGTTAAAGTTTCGCCCAGTTAAGAGCTTTAGATCATTACAATCTACCTTGTGAAAGGATTTCAACTTACAGTAAAGTAAGCACTCTACTAAGAGATTTAGTAAGGTCTGCTAGAACCACTCTGTTAAGAGATTTCACATGATACACTTGTTATAATATCTCAAGTACTGATCCTTCGATGTGCACTTGATGCTGATAATGGATCTCCTCTTTACAATACATTTTCTGATCTTATTATCTGATATGTCTTTACTCTGTTGTTTACTGCTCTTTCACTCTTCAAGATCTATGCTTCCTTCACAAAATAACCCTCTGCACATCTCTAATGAATGCACACCTTTCTTCTCTCTATCTAAAATTAGGGTAAGAAGCAATCGCATATATCTTTACGAATTTGGCAACAAGATCTAGATCAACGACCAAGATCTAATACTTATGACACCAAGGCATTCCAATTTTTTGATTGGCTTCATGCCATGCATAGGATAAAACAATTAAATGCATAATTAACTCCGTAGAGAATATTAAATTCTTACATATGTCGGCCCAAAACTCTCATAAGTCGGCCAAAACATTTTACCTTAATGTTTGTGACATTTCTGACAAGTATGTAAAAACTGTCTTGCTCGACACTTAAGTCTCATGTTGCTCGGCACGGACTTTCCGGGTTGCTCGGCATCTATGATCTATTATGCTCAGCAATGACTTTCTAGGTGGCTCGACCTATACTATTTTAGCTTGGCCGTAGTGGTAGCCGACCAAAATTGCCTGAATAAATGACTAAGTGTGGACACTAAATAATCAACAAAAACATAGAGATTAGCAAGAATTTAATATCTTTTTCATTTCTTTGAATGAAACAACAGGTAATATATCTTCAACTGCTTGTACTCTGATTGCCTCATCTTCTATTTGAGCTAACTATTTCATTATTTATAATTTCTCATAAAGTTCCTCTGGTATTCCTGTTTTTAATTTCTAACAAGTTCTTCTTAAAAGAAAGCAAATTATTTATGACAATGTCCTGAATCAAAAGTTTATCAAATTCATCATACCTCTCATAGTATCTGATCAATGAGATAAGATTTTCCTGCTCAATTATCCTCTTCTCTAGTATCTTTATGTCAGGATTCCAAAGTTGTTTCATATCTTGGCTCTTCTCTTCAACTTTCTTCTCTTTAACTTTATTCTCTTCTCCCTTCTTCTTTTCAAATTTTGTCCTCTATCTCTTTTGTGGAGAGTCCTGTTTGGTGGACCTTGTGTTCCTTCTAGGAAATTCCATGAGCTTCACTTCCTGATATGTTCTCTTTGGTTGAGTAGGTGTGGTTTATGGTACATCAATCACAATAGGAGGTGGAATGATAATCTTCTCAACTTTTGGAGGTGGAAGGGTTGCAAGAGTAGTGCTCGCCAATCCAGAAGCTCTTTCTATCATCTTATTTCTTACCTCTTTCATCTCCTCCTTAAATATGAATCAGGTTCTAACATATATATGAACCTATAAGGAGACAATTGGTGTGTGTTTTTGTGGCTATATAGGGGTTTACCTTAGTTAACCCACTATTTTGGTGATTTTTGTTAGATTTGTTGAACTGCAAATCTTCCCAAGAACACCTGCATGCAAAGACTGCTACAAGAATGAAGACAGAAGAGAGAAGACAGCTATGGAGGCCAAAAATCCAGAGACATCATGTGCTCAAGAAAACAATATATTGATAATATGTTTCTATGATTTACAAACTGATTTAAAAACTCTGTAAATAAAACTAAGCAGTGATTCCTTATAAAGGATACCGAAGCCCTAAAAGGGAAACTCTAACAAAATAGAAACTGCCTAAGTGAAACTTAAGCACTAAAGAGTATAATAGGCTAATAATTAAATGATTTAATTATTAGCTAACTATGACTACTCTTACACCCCCCCTTAAGTGTAATTTAGGGAGAAGCAAAACAGCTAACTACTGCAGAAAGCAGGAAAGAAGGGTCCCGGCAACTAGGCCTGATCAGGTACCCAAACAAGAAAAGGGAAAAGATGTCCCAGAGAAAGGAACAAGAAAAGAGCAAGAAGCATCTCCGAAGCATGTCTGAAAACTCTGTCAGAAGATACTGCTGGAACCCCCACTAAAGTGCATGACCAGGTAGAGAAGACAAGTGTCTGAAGAGCTGATCAATCGAACCAGGAAGCAATAGAACCAACAGGTGAACCCCCCCATTATGCTGAACTGGGAGAGGTGATAGGAATATTGAAATGCAGTACCAGAAATAGTTGCAGAAGAAGAACCAGGAACACCAACAGTGCAACAGAAGCACACACACAGGATAAAGGGCGGTGTCACAGACACACTACATGAGCTAATGTCATGGAAGGTACGCTCACTTGACAAAGGTGGATGCGCGTAAAGCGGCATAAACATCATAACCCCCCATGGCACTTTATGACACAGTGCGAGTACAAAAACTGAACAAGGTGTACAAGATCCAAGAATACAGAAGAAGGCACTTTATCTCAGTGCGTTTATAGAACAATGATGCAACAGAAGGAGCATGCAAGCTCAGAAGTCAGAAAGAAGAGTGAGCTATGAACTCAGAAGAAGAGATCCCCGGACCTGTAGAACCAAGCAATCCACCAGAGTGCATAAAATGAAAAACTCGGAGGAGATAAAACCCAGAGTAGAATCTGGAAAAATAACCTTTGCTACTAAATAGCACACTGAACCAGCTTTCTGACGATATCTTGTTTTCCAAAAAAGGAGTCCGGATGAGCTAGATATGGCTCCCGGAAGGCAAAACAAGATATCGGACTTCAACAGAAAAAAATGTTGTTGAAACGGTGGAACCAAAAACCCTAACCTCCATCATCGGAAAGTGCTCAGAAAGAGCTTTCTGACGGTATATGGAAGTCAGAAAAAGACTCCCGTATGCTCCCTATAGAGCGAAAACAGACAGGTAGGGTCAAAAAGGCCTCAGAGAAAAAAATAAGCCCCTAGGGCTAAAAAAAGTCCGGCCCCTGGGCGCATGCGCGCTCAGGGGGCTGGGCCGAAGCCCCCAGACCCTCATATGACCGCTCGCTCGGCAAGATAGGCCCGCGGGGGCTGAACAGAAAGCCGCCACCCGGGGCGGAGCGGAGCAGGGGAGGCGGGGCCGGCGGGGCGGCGCTGCGGGCGGCGTGGTCCAGCGGCGAGGGCGCCCGGTGGTGTCGCGCGGTGGTGGGGGCGCGCGCGCGGTGGCGGGAGGCGCAGAAGCGGTGGCCAGGGACCGCAGGGGCGATGCTGTTAGGCGGCGGCCGGGCGCTGGCCGGCTGCGGTGGTGCGCCGGTGGCGCGCTGGCTGCGCCAAATGAAAAGCACTGTGAGCGTTTTTAAAACGCGAAAAAACATTAAAAAATAATTTTATTTTTATTTTTTTTGCTCGAAAAACGTGCCCGTACGGCCCTGGGAGGCCAAGAAAATTTGCCAGATGCCCCGGTGTCCAAAATGGACGAACCTTATATGGATTCTGGGGTTTTTGGGCCTTCCGGACTCAACCGTGAGGTCGATTGTGGTCCAAAATGCCTCCAAAAATAGAGACCCCCCAGAACCACAAAAATAGGCCAAAAAAAGCTGTGAAACCTTCAAACCCTCGAACGCTTCAAAAAAACTCGAATAGCCGGCAGCAAGATGGCTCTGATACCATGTTAGATTTGCTGAACTACAAATCTTCCCAAGAACACCTGCATGCAAAGACTGCTACAAGAATGAAGACAGAAGAGAGAAGGCAGCTATGGAGGCCAAAAAGCCAGAGACATCATGTGCTCAAGAAAACAATATATTGATAATATGTTTCTATGATTTACAAACTGACGTAAAAACTCTGTAAATAAAACTAAGCGGTGATTCCTTATAAAGGATACCGAAGCCCTAAAAGGGAAACTCTAACAAAATAGAAACTGCCTAAGTGAAACTTAAGCACTAAAGAGTATAATAGGCTAATAATTAAATGATTTAATTATTAGCTAACTATGACTACTCTAACAATTTTCACCTCCACAAATAGCCAATATCGAAATAGGAATTTTGTGTCTACTCTTGAATCTTAAGTGTGTCTAAGATTACTACGAGCTAAAATGCATAAAATAAACTAGATATTTACACAAGTGTATTTGACAAAAACCCTATATGATATTGAAATCAAATGTGTTTAAGACAATGTAATTTGTAATGATTAAATTCAAATCTGAATCTTAAAAATAGAGATACGAGAATAACATGAAATCACACCCATCGTGGATTAGGGAACCATATGAGATAGTCCAACCATGAAACCAATGCAACTATCAATTGAAAATGATATTCATAATTATTTTTCAATTATTTATTATTTTATATAGAATTCATTATATGAGTACATATTTTTATTATAATATTTATAGTCTTCTAAAAATGTTCTCTTTTCTCCAATTTTACTGACCCCTCAAAATCTAAACATTTAGCCATATAAATACTTTGGAATTTGTATAGTTAGCATAACTAAACTATGGTTTAAAGTTGAATTTTTATAGGAATACAAATAACATCAACCATAACAATTCTAATGAACATGAAGGTCATCACAACCTTGTTGGATATTGATATGGTTGTGAAAACCCTAATGAAAGATGATATGTTTGTGAGAACTTTTTTGAAAGTCGATGGGGTTGGGATAACCACTCCAAGTGCTGGAAAACATCAATAATACTTAATACTTTATTCCCTTTGTCACCTTTTAGGGGTACTAACTTCCAAACTTTGTTTCAAATTACCTTTAGAAAATCCATGGCTTGTGAGAGCCCCATTAGAGGTTGATGGGGTTTTGAGAACCCTATTGGTTTTTTATTTGGATTTGAGAAATCTCAAAACCTTTTCATGAAAACTTTTGAAGTTCTTAGCAAAAGGAAACTTTTGAACTTGGTGGTGAAAATAAAAGTTTTAAAAACACAATCATGAGTTTATGAAAACATTGTTAGAGGTAGATAAATATTATGGAACCCCTCTAAATATTTAAGGAATTTTTGAAATTGGCAAAAAAAAAAAAGGTTTTAGAAACTTTGTTGTGAGATGATGAGGTTATAGAAACCTTGCCAAAAATTGATGAGGGTTACAAAACTCTTCCTAATTTCTAAATATATTTGTTTTCTTTAATTTTAACTAAATTTAAACTACAAATACCCATTTGTCCCTTCTAGAGGATGTTGTCTTCAACTTGGCCAAAATTGAATTAAGAATTACCTTCTGAAACAAATCACCAATAACAACTACAACACAACAAAAACAAGGAAGAAATACCAACTACAACACACCAAAAATAAGGAAAATGTAAAGAATTGAAATAGGAAATAATTTTTGGTTGATACAAGATTTCTTGTGAACCTAGATCATCTTGCATTATGTCTTGTGTAACCTCAATATTGGGTGTATTATAGTGAACAAGAATAATCTCTCGGTGTAAATATTATGCTTTCATATGGTTCACCTTAACAAATGAGAAAGTTGTGAGCTCATGAGCATGTTTAATTCTTATCTTCCTCCTATGTATAATTTCTTGAATTTTATGTTTGAATTTAATACCTCTATGCTTAGAATATTCATTTATTTGGTGAAAAACATATTTAGTATATTACAATTTATATAAATAATATGATCAAAATATAAATCACAAGAAATCACCATGTACATATTATCCAAATGGGCAATTGGTTTGGATAAATAGGCAATAAAATCATTTTCCAAGTTCATGAAAGAAGTGTAAATGAAATAAGACAAATCAAACCATTGTAAAGATTTACCACTTAAATAAAGATTAGTCTCACTAATCAATAAGATATTATCATCTAAAACTCATAATTAGCAAGATATAATAATTTAACATGCAAAAAAATATCTATTAAGCCATCATAATCATCACATAAAATCTCATCGCTAAATCTTGTAATGTGGTTTTTCTTTTACATAAAAAGAACTACGAGAAAATTCATGCAAATGAGGAACAAAGAGATAAAAATAGTGAATTTTCCTTGTTTGATAGAAATTTGTTTGTTGTAAAAAATGGTAGAAAATGGATAAATGCAAAATTTAAGTGCAAAAAAAATTGACAAGACAAAAAGATACATACACATAAAAATTATATGCATGTGTGAAAAGATTGTTTAGTACATGTGTAATTTATATAGATTATAAGATCAATAGATAAATCAAAAGGAATCATCATGTCCATATTATCCTAATAGGCACTAGGTTGAGAAAAGTAAGCAATAAAATTATTTGTCAAGTTCATGAAAGAAGTGAAAAAAATAAGACAAATCAAACCATTATAAAGATTTACCACTTAAATAAAGTGGAGACTCACTAATCAATAAGATATCATCGTTTAAAACTCATAATTAGCAAGAAATAATAATTTAACATGTAACAAAGTATATATTAAATCATCATAAATCATCAATTAAATTTCATCACTAAGTCTTGTAATTTAGTTTTTCTTTTAATTAAAAAGAATGAAGAGAAAAATCATGCAAGGAAGAACAAAGAGACAAAACTAGTTCATTTGCCTTTCTTGCTAGCAATTTGTTTGTTGTAAAAAAATGTCAAAAAAGGGGTAAATACATCGTTTAAGAGCCCAAAAAAATGACAAGACAAAAAGATACATAAACATAATTTTTTTTTTGGAAAAATGTGAAATGACAAGTGGATCATAGGAATTGGCTAAGTAATTCCACTATTTTATAATTAATCTGGAGAGAGAGTCTATCATTTCACACCATGTAAGGTTGTTTGTTGAGCTACTAAATTATTATGCTTTGATATATATGCCCATTTAAATTTACAATTTTGGGACAATTCCAAGTGTGTATCTATTATATTTGTCTACAAATTTTATCCTACAACTTGCATAATTTTGATCTATAATTTACAAAATTCACTTATGTCTACTATGTTCTAAAGGCTAACCAATACTATTTAGGAATACTTGTAGTGGGATACCAAATATCTAGTGAACATGTTTTGTTTTATTAGGTTAACCCCTAGAAAATATTGACTTTAAAATCATGATTAAGGATTGACAGGTGGCAAGTAAGAGTGCAAATAAGATTGATTACAACTCTATATTAGAATAAATTAAATTACGTCTTTTAATATTTTTTAAACCTAAATTATAAATCAAGAATCTAATTTTGTTCCAAAAAAAAATTTACAAATTAAAAAATTAAAAAGTATACGTTAAATTACAATATATTTAATAAAATTTAAATTTTTAATAACCATATATAATAATTTATTAAAATAATATTAAAACTATTTTTTTTATTGATTTATATAATTATCAATTTAAAAATTGAAATGACTAAATCAACTATCCCATAAAATAGCTTTCACTTAATAAACATTAACAAATATTTTATTTGTTGATTGTAATATACAAAGTCTATGTAGGGATATGATTGTTACCTAACCGACACGATGTTTATGTTTGTAAGTCCATCTCAAATATATTAGTGGAATAAATGATTGAATATACATTCATTTTTATGCACTATTTTATGTCACAAGGACAAATGTTTAAGTCAACGTAAATAGTTAGGCACTAAATACGTATCGTTAAATAAGTATCAAATTTTGAATATACCAAGGTGGTTATCATTAGATTGCCAAGATGGGAGGAACTGGTCCCCATTAATTTTATTTTATTTTAAAGATACTAACTGTAAGGATAGAAAATATATTATATCAAAAATTAATAATTTTTGTTTTATGATATGCTTTTTATAATTAAGTTCTATGATAATAGTAAAATATATATGGCATTTATGATCATTGTTAAAATTATGAATATAAGATATAAATTTATATTTGCTTGTAAAATATTATATTGATAATCTTTGAATCTATTCGGTTGATAGATGACATAAATGTTCATAACAAGATGTTAAACATACCAAAACAACTAAAATAATTAGATTTAGTTCTTAAAGTAATTTCAAATGAGAGTGACGATTGATTATTTTTTATTTTGTGAAACTTGAATGACAAATGAGCTTTCTAGATAACTTGTAGCATTGACATGTATTGATTTATGCAATGTGAAAAGTTTAAAATTATCATGATAAAAGATGGGAGTAACAAAATTTGTTATTCAACACCTCTGTGATGGTTTGATTTCATGATATATGTCATTTCCATGTGCATGATTTGATCTAGTACAATATGCACTCTCATTTCCTAATTCACCAAGCTCATTGTTGTTTTTTTATCATTAAGAGTTAATTTATGCAAGGTCAAACCCTATAAAAAATTGGCTGTATAGTTGTGGAAAAGATCAAGGACATTAAGTTTCAAACATGAGAATGTTAAAGAATGATGGAATGTGAAAAAAATTAAAAAAAAGGTACTAAATGGAAGGAAGATTTTTAGAAAAATTATTATATCAAAATATAATAATTCTTGTTTAGTGGTATGCTTTTTATAATTAAATTATAAGATAATAGTAAAATATATATTGCATTTATGATCATTGTAAAATTTTAAATATAAGATATAAAGTTATGTTTGATTGTAAACTATTATATTGAATAATCTTTGAATTAGATTTGGTTGGTAGATGTCGTGAATGCTTATAACATGATGATAAACATACCAAAATAATTGGAATAATGTTATTTAGCTCTTAAAGTGATTTCAAATGAGAGTGATAATTGATTATTTTTTATTTTGTAAAACTTGAATGACAAATGATCTTCTAGATAACTTGACACATTGGCATGTATTAATTTGTACAATCTGAAAAGTTTAAAATTGTCATGATAAAAGATGGGAATAACAAGATCAGTTGGTCAACACCTCTATGATGGTTTGAATTCATCATATATATCATTTCCATATGCATGATTTGATCTAGTATAATATAGGCTCATTTCCTAATTCACCAAGCTCATTGTTGTTGTTTTTTATCATTAAGAGTCATTTTCTTCAAGGTCAAACCCTAGAAAAATTTGGCTTTATAGTTGTGGAAAACATCAAGGATAATAAGTTTCAAACATATAAATGCTAAAGAATGATGCAATGTAAAATTATTATATTTTAGGTACTTTGAATGAAGTGTTCCTAGCATGCTCTTGTCATAAATGTGAATTTTTACTTGAGTACCCCTTGAATATTCGATATCAAAGGACCAGAAATGAATGCATGTCAAATGCCTCTAAATAACACTATTTAGCAATAAATTATGAAATATATATATAAAGTCAGCTCATTGTAGGAATAAATGGGTAATATGGAAAAAGTGAATTTGAAGTGAAGTTTAGGGATCAAATCAATAGATATGATACTATATTGGATCTATTTTATTGACCCGAGATAATTTAAAAAGAAATATGGTGCAATAAATGAAGATCTAGACATGGAGATGTCATAATCTATAGTGTGGGAAAATGTGTAATAATGTTTGAGATAGTGTCAAATGCATTGAATTGTGTATAAATGAGAATAGATGAAAGAGTAGGAAATGTGCACCAAATTTTAGCTTTTGCTAGTATGTAATTTTATTAATTCATTCTCTATAAACAGGTTCCAAAAGCAATTAGAAACCATCACATACATGGATATTTCAATATTGCATAGGAAAAACCGTGTGAGAAAAAATTCACACTTCATCTCAAGTAGCATAATAGCACCTACAAAAAATCACTAAAGAACTCAATAAATATGCAATACATAGAACCATAAAATGGTAATTAGGAAACCATGAGCTAAACCCACCTAAAATATGCCACTCAAATCCTTTATTAAAAATACGACAACCAATCTCCAAGATGAGTCCATAAGATAAGAAGTAACATACTCCTTCCACCCTCCTTAAGCTCATTATAATCCACTCATCAACTTGGGCTTTTCACTTGCCTCCATTGTATTCATTCAAACATCCCTTATGATGTGTCATTACATGCATCCTAAACTGGTCAACAAGCATAAATATTTGCAGCTCCCTTGTTTGAAGGAGGGAACACTTGGGGGGGGGGGGGGGGGGAATNGGGGGGGGGTGAATCAGTGTTCTACAAATTTTAACTTCAATAAAATGATTCTAATCTAATCCAAAAACAACTAATCATGTAAACTAAAAAGCAACATGCAAGAACATAAATAAAATAAATACAACACCATAACACATTAATTTTTTATTGTGACGAAACCCTGTTAGGGGAAAAACCACAATGGGGATGGAACCCACAAGATAATACTCTGCATAAGATATTGTCTAACAAGATAATACTCCTATAATAACTACATCAACCTCTTACATTAAATCTAGGTGGATTGTTCAACCATCTCAATTCTATCCATCCTATTTTCACTCCTTAATCTCTACATGAGCATTGTTAAAAAATTGCATTATTAGATTTCACATACAATTATATGCTCACAATGATACAATATAAAGTTATGATTAAGTAAAAACAGGTTTTACAAGGACCCGAAACCTTTAAACAGAGTTATACAAATATTCAATGAAAGTACAACAACATCTGTGCCGAGGCACCAAAAAAGACATCTGACAAAAAAAGCCAGCAGACAGACTAGCTAACAATAGTCCCAATGATAAACATAATAAACAGGTATAGCACAAAAAGGGGAGGGCCCAGGAAAAGACAGCTACATGCCATCAACCATTTCCTGGGCCTGAATCACCATAACCTCCATCTGATTGATAGTATTTTTGAGGTCACCTTTGTCCTTCTCTTTTTCCTCCCTTGGGCTCGTCTTTTTGGTACTAGCCCTAGTGCGGGTTCCCGGGCCAGCTAGCTCCCTGACAGCTTGGCTATCCTTATTGCCAGTATCCTACTCCAGCTTCTCCATTAAACTCTTGCCCTGCCCTGTATAAGCTTTGAGACTCTTCAGAGATTGGTCCCCAATCTTACGAACTGTGTCCTCTAGCTTTTCCACCTTGGCCTTTAGGTTCTTAATTTGCCTCACATTGTCTTCTTCAGCAGCTCTGTCCTCAAATTCCTTGAACTGCTTTTCCAGATTGTTGACTTTGTTCACCAAATCAACCTGTGCTTCCGAATTCCTGACGGCCTCTTTCATTTCCCCCAGACACTCAGCAAAAAATTTCTCCCCAATACCAACACATTTTAAAATATTCATTTCCCCCCTCATACCCTCAATTTGATTCTTCAGGTCAACATTATCACCTAACATTTTGCTAATCAAACCAGCAAAATCTGTAATGCAAGCTTTACCATGGTCTAAATTCTCAGGTTCAAAATTATTACCTGTGTCGTCATTGTGATGGGTTTCCTCCTTCCTAATGTTCTTATTTTCAAGAACCTTCCTAGAATCCTCCTTCACCATTTCTTCTTCCTTCTGCTCTTTATTCTCCATGCTCTCAGTAGGGTTAGTATCATCCTTGCCCTCATCCTTCTCCTTGTCATCCTCCTCATCCGAGGAAAGCATGATTTTCCATTTTCTGGGATTTTTCCTTTTGTGGGTTTTCATATCTCTCCTCTTTCTTTTCTTAACCCCAAATTTGGGTTTGATCCCCTTATCTTCATCCTCGGTATCCTTTTCAGTCTCGGTTTCCTCAGCTTGAGTCATCTTCTTAGCCTTAGTATTAATTTTTCCCTTTTTCTTTTTTTTGTCACTGTCCTCAGAGCTCTCATCCTCTATATCCTTCTTAGTATCATAGATTTTGATGTGGGTTTTCTTCAGGCTTTTCGAGGAAGAAGACCCCTTTTTATTCCCTTCTTAGGGGTTTTATACCCTTTTTCTCCTCTTCCTCATCCTCAGTGTCTTCTTCATACATATTTTCCTCCTCATCTCCTTCCATGTCTTCCTCATCTTTCTGAGTCCTTTTAACCAGAGGTCTCTCCACCTTTTTGGACTTAAGAACTTCATAAACTAACACCATAAGCCCCTGGTGTGAGGCGTGATCCTCCTTAGGTTTCCTCTGCATACTATTAATGGTGAAATCAAGCAAGTTGAGCAAGTAGAAAGGAAAATTGACCTTCATATTGTGTATGAAGTGGTTAAGAAGCATGAAGTGGTGGCCATAGGCCCTAGTGAACCTACCATCCAGAGTGATGTATCTAATGAGCATGAACAGAACATATCGCCAAGGTCTGGATATACACATAGGATCGTGATAAGAGGTTCCCACCTTCACCAGCCTAGCCCTTTCCTTATCTTCCTCAGGAAACTTCTCCCACACCTTGTCCAAGATAAGCCTATCTCTGTAAAATTTAAGCCCTTCCATCCCCATACCAGTCACCTCCGCAATAACCTCCTTGGTGACTTCCATATATTGGTTTCTGACCATGACCTTCCCATTTTTCCAGGTCTTCAAGAAGATTCTTGTGATAGTGGAGTTGCGCCCATGAAGCCTCTCCAGGAAAACCGCCAAACCACCCTCCACCAAAATCTTCCACACATCTTCCCTTTCACGCCATTCATCACAATTTGCAGGTTCTACTCGCTTCTTGTTACCTCCCATATCTACTCTCTGTTTTAGATTTCTCTCTGTAGGTGACTTTGCGAATGTTGTTTGAAATATGCCGCCTCTCTTTCATAAAAAAGAAGTGCACCCAGAAAACGTGCCGCTTCCTGCTAATAATTTCCACTAAGTACATTCTCCTTATATGGTAATGATGACAAGTCACTTCCGCCATAAACAAATAATTAAAACTTACCATTTATGATCACTTTTTTTATTACTTCGCAAATGGTCATTATTCATCAATAACTGCACTTGAGTTGGTGTGTCAACATCACCTCCCCATTGAGTCACTGCCTCCATTTTACAAGCCATGTTGGCAGCCCAATCAGCCACCCCATTGGTTTCCCGGTAGTTATGTGTCACCATACAATTATCAAAAGAATGACTTAAGGCTTTAGCCTTTTGCATAATATTGTAGATAGACCATGAAGCAGGGGTAAGGAAATTCAAGCAATTTACAATGTTGAGAGAGTCACCTTCAATCCAAAATTTCCTACATCATTTTTCCTTAGCCATGATGAGACCATGAAGGGCAGCAGTGGCCTCAGCAAGGTGGTTGGTCTTGAAACCAATAGGGACAGCTTTGATACCCTTACAAACCCCGTTCTCATCCCTAATGACAATCCCACAACCCGCCACCCCTGGGTTGCCTTTCGAGGCCCCATCAAAGTTGACTTTCATCCACCCCCTAG
>MU225099.1:2655785-2685710 GCA_018584345.1 Thuja plicata
AAATTCCCTTTTATCTTCCATTTTTGAAGTAAGACAATATCCTCCTCCAAGATTGGTTCCATAATTCTATCTTTTAAAACTGCATTTTCTTTAATAGCTCTCTTTATCTTGTAAAAAACCTCCTTGGCATTTGCCTCTTTATTCCTGAAAACTCTTTCATTCCTTTCTCTCCAAATTCCCCAACAAATATAGGGAAGAGAAAATTTCCATACTTGACTAACAGTATCATTTTTTGAATGATGTATCCAGGAATTAAAATGATCCTTCAAATGTTTAGGAAAAACCCATTCTAAATTAAAAAGAATAATAAAGTTGTCTCATATTACCTAACAAAATGACAATGAATAATCATATGATCAACACTCTCTTCATTATGCTTGCAAAGGTAGCATCTATTCACAACAGTCATCCCTCTTCTCATAAGGTTGTCAATAGTGCGGACTTTATTTTGTAAAAGGATCCAGAAAAAAACATTGATCTTAGGAGTAAGATCCTTTATCCAGGCCTTAGCCCAGAAAGGTTCAATCAGATCTTCAAACTCCTTATTATACAAAGAAGAAGTAGAAAAAATACCACTCAAAGTATACTTCCAGATAATCTTATCCTCCTCCTCAATCAGGGTGGTAGTTTCCAGAATTTGGTTAAGCTATCCCATCGAAATGTCAATAATAGTCAGATCTTTCCAGTGATCTCCTTCCCAATAATCCTCCACTTTCCTCCAAATCTAACTTTGCAGAGGTTTTCAAAATTCTGCCATCTGGGACAGTCCTTAAGGGGAGCCTATAAAATCCACTCATCTTCCCAGAAGAGAACATTACTGTCATTTCCAACTTTCCATCTTATTCCTTTTCTAATGATATCCCTATTTTTCATAGCATTCCTCCATATAAAAGATCCTCCAGAAATCTTGTCATAATCAAGAAAATAAATAAAGTTAGGGTGGTCCTTATTGTACTTGTTGTCCCAAATTAGGGTCCATTCTCCCCTGGAATTGTAATATCTCCAGATTAGTTTAGCCAAGAGTTTTTAAAAAGGATGGAACCAAGGATGTAGGCACTACAGGCAAGAAGCCCCAACATTTCTCCAAGGCTCTCCCCAAGGAAAATCATGCTCCATTTTTAACATGGTAGAGATGAACCCATGAGGTTTGAACCTTGGTTGTTGGCACTACAGGCAAGAAGCCCCACCATTTCACCAAAGGGTCATCCCCAATAATACAATATAAAGTTATTGCACAATAATTCAATATTAACTTACATAACTCTATTTTATTACAAATACTAATAATGATAACCTAGGCAACTACGTGGGGACTAATCCTTAACACACCACTTAGTGTGAAGATGGGGAAAAGTGCATCACATGAATTGTAAAAATAATCATATGCATATGCATCCTTTTAGGTATCTACATTATGTTATCTTGTTCTTACTATGCAATATCGCCTACATATGAGAACTTTCCCACTTTCATATTTGGTGAACTTATCACCAATTAATCAACTTCCAAGAAACATTGCAATTAGAGGATACTCCCCTATAAAACAATGTTGTAAAACATCAAAGATGTCTACATTCTCCTCTTTTCAAACTCAGTGGATGGATGTTTACAATGTATTATTTTGCATTTAGTAGTGAAATAATACTAATACAAAAGGCGACCTCATCATTAGTGGCTGATGAGATATGTTATTTATCCTACTTCCTTTAATGCATCCAATCTCCATTTTAAATTTATATAAAATATAAATTAATTTAGTAGCTTTTGGTTTTAATTATGTGTGTGTTTTTAGCATCAACATTTTATATCACACTTTGTGGTCCATCATCTAGATGTGAGAGAGTGAAAGAGTTGTAAAATAGCAAGATTCAAATTAAAACCAACTCAAGAGATATAAAGGGATGGGGAGAGAGGGATCACACCAAGCGAAAAAGATAGGTAATGTCAAAGCTAAATGGAAGACCAACATAAATGAGGAGAAATAAAAAAGTAAAAAAAAAAACTAATTACAAAATAAAAGAAAGCAAAGAAAAGGAAAGAAATAACTATATAATGATCAAATGACAAAAGAAGACAAATAATAAATAAATATTTAAAAATATAGGAAGGAATAAATATATGTTTATGTGTGAGTGTGCGCGCTATATATGCATATGTTTATATAAGTGTGTTTGTATGTGTGTCGATATGTGTGTATGTATGTATATATATATATATATATATATATATGTGTGTGTGTGTGTGTGTGTGTGTGTGTGTGTGTGTGTGTGTGTGTGTGTGTGTGTATATGTATGTATATATATGTATATATGTATATGTTTTTGTGTAGTCTTAAAAAATTAGCACCCATAATTGGATGCTTTAGGCCCTATTAGGCCCCATTTTGCTGATTTCAAGGTTTGAATGTTCGTTATGCTTGATCCCTATGACCTATCTTTTATTTTCCCACACCTATTCATTGTCCCTGATATCCTAGTGAAATTTGAACCTATTTTACTTCGGACACATCACCAATGGTGACCTATCCCTAGGGTTTTGGACCCAATTTTTTCCTAGAGCTTGATATCAGGGTCTTCTTTTGAGGTTTTCAATTGTGGTCATCTTAGATAAAATTTGAATTTTGAAATGATGGATTTAGTACAAAAATACCTCCTCTTTCCTCATTTTGAAATCCATGATATCATAATAAAGTGAAAGCATTTTGGCAATCAAGTTATCAAGATTTCAAAGCAAGAAAAATAAATTGAGGATTTAGATTCAAGATTTGAAGGCAAGCATCCAATTCAAGATCTCCAAGTCTCCATTTCTTCAAGGTCCCTCAAATCAAACACAATCTTCTCTAGTTTATGCAATTTTCTCTCCCATGTGTTGGCATATTGGAAAATTTGGATGATGGTTGTGTTGGCATCAATGTCAACATAGTAAAAGGATTGATCAAAGGAAGTAATAAGAAGAGTTATTTGCTTGTTGCTAACTGAGCTATTGCAGGTGTTAGGACTACAAAATTTTTGGTTTCCTTGGTGTTGTTCCTACCTTTTTCTATTGTATCTATGCCATGTTCTTAGGCCATAACTGCAAATTTCCTTAAACCCTAACATCCATGGTTTTTAAACCCTAGGTCTTTTGTGTCTGTTCTAATTTTGCTTTATCTTTTTGGGTCACTTAAGTTCTTTAACCCATGTTCTTTAACTCATCGTCGGGGGGCATCTCTTATTATCTCTTAAGTCCTAGCGGGGTGTGTATTAATTTTTCCTAAGTTTGAATGTCCCCGCGGTGTTTTTATTCCTTCACAAGATGTCGTGCAAGTTAAAGTTGATCCAACAACAAGCGTAATCCCTTGATCACAAGATGCATCATGTTTACTCTTTGCGGAATCATGCTTGGGCACCAAGTGTCACTCTGAGATCATGGGGCCCGCTTCTTCTAAGCTATCAACAAGTTAATGTTAGATCAAATCTGAGTTCATCAAACGGTTGGCATGATTCTAGGATCAAAAGATGCACAAAATATATCCTTCATGGCATCGCGCTTGTGCGACACATGGACAGTGGTCGAGCCGAGGGAAATTTATGTGCAGTTAGATCTGATTTGATCTAACGATTGGCGTGATATCGCTATGCGAAGAAGCACGAAAGATATTCATCATGGGTTCACGCCTTTAAACCACATAGCACATGGTGGGAAATGGTCAGGACCGTAGTAAAGATAAGTATCGATCAGTTTTGTTTTGATCTGACGGTGTGTGTGATTTCTTGAACATAAGATGAGTGTTGTTTATTCATTGCAGAATCACGCTTTGGCTACACCAATCCTGATCAGATCATGGGTCTGGGATTTCAAAAGGCAATAAAGGTAAAGAAAGTCAGTTTTGATCGTGTGGTTGGTGTGATGCCTTGATCCAAAGTTTCTCATTGGATATCCTTTGCAGAATCACGTCTTGGTGATGCATTTCTAATTTGATGAGAAGGTCAAGTGGGACCGAAGTGTTACGTGGAACTGCCAAGTGTCTTGAGCTCGCGGGTGTTTTAATAGGAGATTGACGGCCAGATTTTAAAGTTGAATTTAGGATTTAATCTAAGTCGTCAAAGGTTTTTTCTGCACCAAGTGTGACCATTGAAACAAATATTTGAATATTCAAATGTTTCCAGAGGTTTTTTTGGCCATGGTGTCTCGTTCCAAGTTGCAGAGAAGTAGATAAATCAATGTGATCTTTTGGGTCACATTTATGTAGTCGTAGAGTGCTCAAGGGATAGTTTTTTTATGATAGTGGCTTCATAATTTTTGAATGGTGGCGAATTAGGTTTCTAATCATATTTGTAGATATTTTGTGACTTTAGTTGCCTCCCTGTCCATTCTGCCTTAATGTTGGCTTGGTTCCTGAGTTTTGGTGGTTGTGTTTTAGGGTTTCTTTTTTCTCTAAGGCGGTCCAAACTCATGGTGTCTGTTAGCACTTATCAAAATTTACATGGCTCCATAGCTTTTTCCTTCTCTCTACAATTATTTTTAGTCTCTGGCCTAAATCCCTAAAGCCCTTGGTTTAAATTCATGAAAAATCTTGCTAAACCCTAAACCCTCATGAGTTGTTATAAAATCAAGTTACTTTTTATGTAACTTAAGTCGCTTACGTCATGTCTTCCAATTTGTCATCGATAGAGCCATGTTATTTCCTAAGGTATTTTCCTAGTGAGGTTTTAAATATTTCCTAAGTCTTCATCCCCGAAAATACTTTACCCTTTATATCTGTCGAGTATGTCCATTTTAATCCAATGGTTGGCTTAATGACTTAAAGTGAAGATGCAGTCAATCTACCCTTTAAGCCATTAAGCATGAGCGCCACGTGTATTTAGTGGGTTTGAAGTATGTTAAAGGCTATGAATTAAAGGTAGCGCAACTTAAGGTTCATCCAACGGTGGGGGTAAAGGCTTGATGCAGAGATGTGCATGATCTATCAATCAAGCCATTAACCCTGTAGAACACATGTCCTAGTAGTGGGTCCAACTAAAGTCAAAAGGAAGAAGTTAAGAGGCAAGCAATTTGTAGAAGATCTAACGGTCAGCTTAAAGGCTTAGTGATAAGATGGGCATGATCAAACCTTCAAGCCATTAAACCTTAGTGACATCTGGCAGTTATGACATCATGATCTTGGGGTCGCTGAGGTAGGTAAAGTGTAGGTTAAAGTCAAGTTAAGGGCCGAGGACAGAGATAAAGGTAAAGTTTGATCAGGTTAGATTTAATCCAATGGATGGCGTAAAGCCTTAATGAAAAGTTTCTCGAGATCTAACCTTTAAGGAATTGCGCCTACTTGACAAATGGATTGCCTGGTCAGCACAGGCCAGAAAACAACAGTGTTTTCTTAGGACCAAGTAAAGTGCCATGTGGATATCAGTGGGACTAGCATTGTTGATTTTTAACCAAAGTAAATCATAGTTAAGTTGATTCTAATTGGACGGCTTGCGTAATGGCTTAAAGGAAAAGTGATCAAAATTTATCCATTAAGGCATTACGCCCGATCGACGCCTGTCCTCTTATGATCATGGGGCCAGAGTAAGGAAAAGATAAAGGGAAGATAAGTTTGAGAGGACTGTGCGGTAGACGTAAAGCCTTAATCCAAAGTTGCTCGACATCTATTCTTTAATCCATCGCGCTCGCACGACGCGTGGCAGATCTGATCATAGGTCTGGGTAACTTAAAGGATATCGATGGTGGTGTTTTAAAGGCCAGTAAATTTTTAATCGCAGTCGTCCGATTTGTTTGTTGCGCCACCTATAGCCATTATAATAGAATTTCAAATATTTAAAAGGGTTTTTCATGGCAGTCGAAAGATATTTTGTCTCAAAGCCATAAATGATGTGATCTGAACTTATGGGTCGGCTCTACACAGTTGTTGAAGACCAAAGGGATTGAAATTTGATATGCTAGGATGTATTTATGTCCAGACTTGACAGAAACAGTTTTATAATCAGAGGATAAGTGCAAACAGAACTGCTTGGTCATTTCTGCATTTATGTGAGCTACTTCCAGAGTCCTCCCTTGGAATTTCTTGCACCTCAGGGTACTGCACTCACATCCATGGATTAGGGAAAATTGATTACAAATCAGATTTCAAAGATTGAAGAGAAGAGATAGGGTTTTCAACTTGACATCATAATTGAATGCATGCATTGACTAGTTGTAAACCCTAATCCTAAATGGTTTGAAGCTTGTAGCATTCTTGTTCCTATAAAAGAATATTCAAGACCATTTAGAAAGGGCTGGAGAATTGGGAAAGTAGAAGGTATTAGGCTTATACTTGTTTCTAGTCTAGGGTATAGCAGATGTTGCTCAGATTGTTTTAAAGAAAAGTAGAAAGTTGTATGATATCTTGCATATTATTGAGTGTGTATTTCCTTGTCATGATGTTGCAGAAAAAAGATTTCATCATACTTAATATGTTTTCTCAGAATTAAGTCTCTCCTTTTGTGGTATCTATTGAGTTGTAAGTTGTTTGGCTTACTGTATAAGTCATGCTTATGCATATGTGTATTCTATAAGTCTTTGATCCTAGATCAAATTAAAATGCTTTGGATTTTACACTAATTCTACTTAGATATCTATTTGAGGATCTTGTAGTGTGTAGTATGAGGGATTATATGTTTATGGCTTTGGATCTTTATTCATAAGGTGTTTCAGCTTTAGTATTATATTTAGGAGTTTACCCAGTGGATAAGGCACTGATCTAGAACTACTATATTCTATGGAGATATATGTCTGAATGGTTTGGCTATATTCTGTCCCAAAACTTAAATCAAACTCGTTACCAAATTATTTACTTTTCAGTTGTTGTTCTTCTTATTCCACCCATGGTAGTGGAGATTCAATGAATTCTAGGTTGGCATTTAGTACTTACTTACCATCTATCTGTTTTTCAAATACTAAAGTAAAAGGTGTTGTAAAGAAATGAGTTTAGTCTAGATTACGTCTACCTGCCTTGGTTTTGCAGAGCCAGAAGTGCAGAGGGCAGTCTTGACCCTATAGTTTGTCTAGTTTTCTTACAAATCTTTCATACTTGGAGCTAACCACTCCTAACATTAGTCTTAAAATATATTGGTTGGTTTTTGTAGCGTAACAGTTTTAAACACCAACAAGATGGCGACTCTACTGGGAAAAGAAAAATGAGGTTTTTAACCTTATCAGGGAGACTCTGGTATAAATAATTAAATCAATTTTGAGAGAGAGTTATCCCATCTGAGTCACCAACAAGATGGCGACTCCGTTGGGCATAGTGCAATAAATTATCATAAATGGCCAGTAAGTTGATCATTGGAAGCATAGAGTTACTCAAGTTTGGTCCTTTGTCATTATTTTATCTTGAGGAGTTCTCTATTTGCATTTATTAATATTAGTTAGTCTTGTGATCCCAACTAGTGTTGGGTGGCAAATCTTAAGTATTCTCTACAGCAGGGTGAGTATTAAAAATTATTTTGTCACACACTTTCCAATATTAGTTACATAAGGAATAGGTCTCAGTCAAAGAGACATACTGAATATAGGTTGGAAAATGATTTCCCAACTATATCCAAGTCTGATCAACCTAGAATATAAAGGGATACCATAGGTACCCCTCAAGATGGAAGAAAAAGGGAAGAGATTAGAGAAGAAAGACCAGTCCAATGCTGCCAAGAAGGAAATGCATCTGAATATGAAGAAGCTGAGGCTGCAGATGTGGGACTGGGTGCAAATGAATATTATAGTTCTCCTGATGACAGAGAGGAAGAGGAATCTATTTCTACTCTTCTAGATCCTGATAGTATGGCTACAAAACTTGTTGAAGTGGAAAGATTGATCCGAGAGGAAGTGGCCATAAGATGATGAGGAGAGAAGGAAAAGGAAAATTAGATCAGACAGGATCGGGTTTTCCTTGAACAAAGAATGAGGAGATTATTAGAGTTGGAGGCAATGAACTATGTTGAAAAGCCTCAAAGATTGTAAGAGGAACCTGTCATTCAAGTGGTTAATCATCAAGGCCCTAAAGATAAGGGAAATCAAGGGATGGCATGGGTTTCAATAAATGAGCCCAAGAATCTCAAAGACCCAGTAAATCAGATGTCTAAATTGGACATGAATCTTGAAAGAGCTAGAGTTGAAAGTGAGATCATAGCTAAGGAGCTTGAGGTGGAAGAATTGGAGGCTGCTACTTTGGAGATGAAGAAGGCTGATTTTCTTAGACAAACAACAAGGCATGTTCACCTTGATACCCAAGCAGCTACAACATCAAATGCTAATGCTTTTGCTTCTCAAGATAATACCTCATCTCAAGGAAAACCTTCTCATGCAAAAATGTACAAACAATTCTCTTTCCATAACATCTTTGGTTATCCTAATGTAGTTCCAAGTGAACTTAGAGATAAACTTCCCAAATTTGCTAGAAATAATGTAATCACATGTGAAGAGCACTTGAAGAAATTTAAGGACATGATGGATGATTGTGAAATTCCGCATGAGGATGTACTAATGAAACTTTTTGTTCATTCTTTAGTAGAGGATGCTAGAGATTGGTTCAGGGGGTTACCCTATAATTCTGTAGGGTCAATGGAAGAATTAATTGATTGCTTTAAGGATAAATATGGTGATAAGAACAATGAGGGATTCATGCTGAATGAATTCAACAATATTAAAAAGAATCATAATGAAGATGCTGTAGAATTCAACATAAGATTTCAGAGAGCCATGTATAAACTTTTCCAAGTCATGAGACTTGATGACAAGGTTTGTCTAGCTACTTATCTTAATGCATTTGATTCTAAGATGGGATACCTCCTAAGAGATAAGAACCCAAGGAATATAAGAGAAGCTTATAAAATAGCTATCAATATAGAAACAAATAGGAGGGTATCTGGGAAGTTGGGTAGAAGAGATTATTGGAACCCTGCAAGAAAGGAATTGGATAAACCTTCAAATTCCAAACCTAAAGAGGAGGTCAATATGAAACAGATTCTAAATGCTATAAAATATTTAAAGCCAGGAGAGATTAAGAATCCTAGAGCTCCAAAAAATAATAGGTCATCCTATAATATTTATAATCCCCAAAATAGGATGCAGAACTACCCATATGGTACCCAATACAAAGATGGGAAACACATTATCCCACAAAGGAAAGATAGGCCTGATGATAGAACTTTGGATCCTCTTTAGAGAAATTTAGATAACATGTGTAGTGAACATTATTGGTGTGATGATTGTGAATCTCCACACATCCAGACAATTGTGTTGTTGCTCAGAAGATGTATCCAAGTCAATCCCAACAAGAAAGATAGGATGAGGAAAAACTATATGATGATGTTGGGAATGCAATGGCTTATGCAAATTTGAGAAGTGAAGAGTCTGATGACCAAGGTCAAAATCAGGAATTGTCTTCATCAGATGAAGAGGAGTTTGATGATCAAGATAAAGAACAATATGTACTTTCATCTGATGAAAAGGAAGAAGACATTGATAAAATAAGGTGTAATGCTACAAGGGGAAGAAAGCCTTTTATGGAAAGAAGACCTTCAAAAGAAGAAAGGGCTCGAATCACAAACAACTTAGTTGCTCAAGCATAGAGTAACTATAATATAAGAAATAGGACAGTTGTTAATGCAGACGGCGAACCAGCTGGCATCTTCATTACAGATACAAAAACAGGCCCCAAGCAAACACCAGAAAAAAAGAAAAAATTATTGAGGATGTGAAGAAGATAAAGGTAAAAATGAAGGATAAACCAAGTGATCCTAGTATTGTTCATAAGATTAAAATAAATACACCAGAGGTGGGTTCTTCTTCTATTCAAAAGGATGCTAGAGGAGTTGAGCCAAGCTTGGCTACTCAAAATGAGGATAGAAGTATTGTTATTACCGAGCAAGATATTTTTGATATCAAATATGCTCATATTGACATGGGGCAATTGATTTCACAGATCACAGTCAGGATGCCACTTTTAGAAATGATGATAATTCCTCAGCACAAGGAGACTGCCTTGACATGGATGAATAGTGTTTCTACCACAAGAGCCTTGAAATTAGAAATGAATGAGAAGAAAAAGAACAGTAAGGAGAAGTCTGGTACAAAGGGAAAGAATCAAATGAGATTATTTCTAAGATCCCTCAAATCTTCTTAAATACAAATCATGCCACTCCTCCTTTGGGAATTGTGGATCTCCTTTTCTTAACATTGGTTATTAATAGAAAAATGCTCAAGAATTGTATGATTGATTCAGGTGCCTCAAATATAGTCATGCTTGCAGAAATAATGAAATCAATGGGACTGCAGGTAGATACTCTTCATGGGAGGTGTCAAGAAATGGATTCAAGGGAAGTGCATGTCATAGGTACTATTAAGGTTTCCTTATACACTTGTTGCATTTCCAGAAAATATATTCACAATGAGTGTCGTAGTAGTTAACATCCCACCTCAATATGGGATGTTATTGTCTAGCAAATGGAGTGCCTCCATGGGAGGAAGTATCTAGTTTGATCTTTCCTTTGCAACATTTGACATAGCTGGTAAGAATGTCAAAGTATCCAGAGAAGTTAGAACTCCACACATGATTGAGGAGAGTGAAGATGAAGCAATGAATTGTTTCTTGGATACTGACATTGGATCCTTTCACATGCAAGACAGTAAAGCTGAGAAGGATGTTTAATATATATTTTTGTTATAAGAGAAGGATAATCTTGTAGATAAGACTAACTTATGGACAATGCACTTTGATGGTGCAAACTCAAAAGAAGGAGCTAGTGCAAGAGTGCTACTAATAGCTCCCAGTGGTAAGACCTACAAGTTCTCATTTTCTCTTCTATTTACTTGCACTAATAATATTGCAGAATATGAGGCTTTGCTAATAGGATTGAGATTAGCTTCAAGACACAAGATTAGATGCATCAAAGTCATGGGGAACTCTGAATTAGTTGTCTCTCAAATAAGATCTAGATATGCTTCAAAGAATCAGAGGCTAAAACAGTATAGGAATTCTGTTTGGGATGAAATTGAAAACTTTAATGCATTTGGCATTGAATGGATGGACAGAAGTCAGAACAAGATGGCAGATCTACTGGCTAATATTGCCTTAAGGCCTGAAGTCATTACTTTTGTAGGAATCTCTAGTATAGAGGTTCAATCTAGACCACCCATTCCAAACAATGCTAAAAGTTTGAAAGTCTTTGATGATGACATGGACATTTTGAGATTCTTATCTTGTGAATCAAATTTTGATGAGAAAGAGATAGACTTTACTAGTTTTGTGGAGACCATAGATGGAAAAGACAGTTTTCTTGGAAGGGAGGTTCTCCAACTAAAATCCAATAAGGTACCCAAAGGTTTGGTTGTACTTGAGAGAGCCTTTGATAACAAAGACAAGTCTTTATCAACATGCACAGTCACCAAACCTGAAGACTTGGAGGAGATAAACTTGGGAACTGTTCAAGACCCTAAAAAGGTATATATTGGTAAGAAGTTGTCCCCCAAGCTTAGAGACTCACTGGTAAATATTCTTACGAAATATAGACACATTTTTGCATGGTCTTATGATGATTTGAAAGCATATAGAGAAGATCTTTTCCAACATGAGATTCTATTAAAAGAAGGCACTAAACCTTTCAAACAGAAGTTAAGACCTATCAATCCCACTCTAGCACCCAAGATGCAAGATGAGTTAAAAAAAGATGAGGGATGTTGGAATCATAAAGCCTATAAGGCATTCAACATGGGTATCTAATTTGGTATCAGTAAGAAAGAAAAATGTAGATATCAGACTGTGTGTGGACTTTAGAAATTTAAATGTTAATTCTTTGAAGGAAAATTATGGATTGCCTAGCATGGAAGCAATGTTGCAAAGAATCACAGCATCTGAAACGATGTCCATGTTGGATGAATTTTCAGGGTATAATCAGGTCAACGTTAAGGAATTTGAACAGTTCAAGAGTGCATTCACCACACCCTGGGGAGCTTATGTATATGTTAGGATGCGCCCTTGGGCTTGAAAAATGCTAGGGCTACTTTTCAAAGAGCCATGGATGTGGCATTTGTAGATTTTATAAATAGGTTTTTGGCAGTCTATCAAGATGATCTTATTGCTTACTCATCAAAAGAAGATCAACACTGTGATCATCTTGAAAAGATCTTTGTAAGGGCACTAGAATATGGGGTTTCCTTTAACCCAAAGAAGTGTGTTTTTGGAGTAACAAAGGGAAATCTTTTAGGACATATTGTCTCTAAAGATGGAGTTATAATTGACCCTGAAAGGGTGAGTGTAATTGATAAGGTCCCTCAGCCCAAGAATGTCAAGGGCATTTAGTCCTTCTTTGGACAAGTGAACTTCTTAAGGAGGTTTGTTACAAATTTTGCAGAGACTAGTTTGCCAATCTCAAAGATGATGAAGAAAGGAGCTAAAGTGGAATGGACTCAAGAAGCATGTAGGGATTTCTCAGATATCAAGCAGGCTATCAAAGATGCTCCTTTTTTGAGAACCCCTGATTATACCAAGCCACTTCAAATTTTCTCCTTTGCTTCTTATAATATTGTTGTTGCAGTATTATTGCAGAAAAATTTAGAAGGCTATGAACAACCTTTTTTTTCAGTAAGTCTTTGCAGGCAGCAGAGATGAAATATGATATTATGGAAAAATAGGCCTATGCTTTGGTCAAGGTTGTTAAAGCATTTAGATGTTGTTTGGTAGGAGCAACCATAATTGTTTATGTGTCGAGTGTTGTTGTAAAAGACATCTTAGTTAAGCAAGAAGTATCAGGGAGGAGATGTAGACAGATCAACAAGATTCAAGAGTTTAATATTGACATCCATATCACCAAGTTGGTAAGAGGTCTAGGACTTGCTAAACTCATGGCTCAAATCAATTTAGATGAAAATCACATTGATATGTTAGAAGAGGAGCAGAGACCCTACATTTGTGATATGGATTGTTCTGATTGGTACAAAGAAATCATTGGATACTTGTAGAAGATGGTGCTTCCCCTTGACATGACTGATAGTAAAAAGAGAACAGTTAAGTTGCATGCTTTGGAGTATGCAACAATTCAAGGAAATTGTGGTGGAGGAGCAATGAAGGAGTATTTCTCAATTGTGTAGATCATGACAGATCTGAGGATCTCTTAAAACAAATTCATGATGGTGCATGTGGTGGCCATTACATGGCTAAGACTATTTCCCATAAGATTATTAGATCTGGTTTTTGGTGGCCAAAAATCTTCAAAGATGCTCATCAATATGTTAGAAAATGTGATGCTTGTCGGAGATTTTCAGTTAAGCTAAAATTTGCTAGGAATATTCCTTTGAAACCTGTTAGAGTTGAGGCACCTTTTCAGAAATGGGGAATGGATTTCATTGGTGAAATCCCTAATAAGTCTAGTGGGGGTCATTCATGGATCCTAGTGGCAACTGACTATTTTACTAAGTGGGTGGAAGCAATTCCAACTAGAAGAGCCACAAGTAGGGTTGTGATTGATTTTATAATGGAAAATATGTTGACTACATTTGGTTGTCCAGAAACTATTGTGGTGGACAATGCAATGTGCTTTAGATCACAAGAGTTCAGTGATTTTTGTTAGCAATATGGGATGCAAATTTCTTATAAAAATTATCAAGAGAGTTTTGGATGGTCAGGCTGAATCCAGTAACAAGAGCCTGATAAAAATTATCAAGAGAGTTTTGGATGAAAACAAAAAGGCATGGGATTCAAAATTGTAGCTTTCTTTATGTGTTGATTGAGTAACTGTGAAAAAGGCTATTGGATGTGCACCTTTTGACTTAGTATATGGTATTCATGTCAGATTACCTCAGAATAATTTATTGCAAATGTATAAATTTGTCCAATCTTATGATGATGAGCTGGATGATTGTATGAGAATCAGATTGGAGGATTTGATACAACTTGATGAGTCAAGAAGGGAAGCACGTGATAGGAATGTCAGACTCCAACTACAACGCAAGAATCTGTTTAACAAGAGAACTGCTGCTAGGAAATTTGAATGTGATGATATGGTTTTGATGTGGAATGCCAGAATAGAGGAAAAATGAAAACATGCCAAATTTGATCCTATTTGGTTAGGTCCATACATAATTCACAACAGGTGGGGTTCTGATTCATATGTTTTGAAGGACTTAATTGGAAATATTATGGAATTGTCGATTCATGGATAGTTCTTGAAGTTCTACTTATCTTGAAGTATAAAAAAAAAATCCATGAACAAATAAGTTTGTATATATTCTTTCTGTGTTTTTATGTTGTAGGTTAGTTTCCTTTTCCAATAGGCGGTCTGCTTATCCCAGAGAAACCTAAATCCTTGTTATGCCTGAAAGAGGCATGCATCCCCAGATGGAGCCATTTTTAGCACTTATCAAAATTTACATGGCTCTAGATCTTTTTCCTTCTCTCTACAATTATTTTTGGTCTCTGGCCTAAAGCCCTAAATCCCTTGGTTTAAATTCATGAAAAATCTTGCTAAACCCTAAACCCTCATGAGTTGTTATAAAATCAAGTTACTTTTTATGTAACTAAAGTCACTTACATCGTGTCTTCCAAGTTGTCGTCGATGGGGCCATGTTATTTCCTAAGGTATTTTCCTAGTGGGGTTTTAAATATTTCCTAATTCTTCATCCCTAAAAATACTTTACCCTTTATATCTACCGAGCATGTCCATTTTAATCCAACGGCTGGCTTAATGACTTAAAGTGAAGATGTTGTCGATCTACCCTTTAAGCCATTAAGCCTGAGCGCCACGTGTATTTGGTAGGTCTGACATATGTTAAAGGATATGAATTAAAGGTAGCACAAATTAAGGTTCACCCAATGGTGGGCGTAAATCCTTGATGCAAAGATGCGCACGATCTATCAATCAAGCCATTAAGCATGTAGAACACGTGTCCTAGTGGGTTCGGCTGAAGTCAAAAGGAAAAAGTTAAGGGGAAAGCAAGTTGCAAAAGATCTAACGGTCGGCTTCAAGTCTTAGTGATAAGATGTGCATGATCTAACCTTCAAGACATTAAGCCTGAGTGACATATGGTAGTTATGACATCATGATCTTGGGGTCGATGATGCAGGTAAAGTGCAGGTTAAATTCAGGTTAAGGGTTGAGGACAGAGATAAAGGTAAAGTTTGATCAGGTTAGATTTGATCCAATGGACAACGTAAAGCCTTAATGAAAAGTTGCTCAAGATATAACCTTTAATGCATTGCACCTGCTTGACAAGTGGATCACCTGGTCAGCACAGGTCAGAAAAAAACAGGGTTTTCTCAGGACCAAGTAAAGTGCCATGTGGATATTAGTAGGACCAAAGTTGTCAAGTTTTAACCAAAGTAAAGCATAGTTAAGTTGATTCTAATTGGACGGCTCGTGTAATGGCTTAAAGGAAAAGTGATTGAAATCTATTCATTAAGGCATTACGCCTGATTGACACATGTCCTCCTATGATCGTGGGGCTAGAGTAAGGAAAAGATAAAGGGCAGATAAGTTTGAGAGGATTGTGTGGTAGACGTAAACCCTTAATCCAAAGTTGCTCGACATCTAGTCTTTAAGCCATCGCACTTACGTGATGCATGGTGGATCTGATCACAGACCTGGGTAACTTAAAGGATATTGACGGTGGTGTTTTAAAGGCCAATAAAGTTTGAATCTCAGTCGTCTAATTTTTTTTCCACGCCACCTATAGCCGTTATAACCTAACTTCAAATATTTAAAATGGTTTTTCATGGCGGTCGGCAGATATTTTGTCTTAGAGGCATAAATGTTGCGATATGATCTCATGGGTCAGCACTGCACAACTGTTGAAGACCAAAGGGATTGAAATTTGATATGCTAGGATGTATTTGTGTCCAGAATTGACAAAAAGAGTTTTATAATCAGAGGATAAGTGCGAACATAACTGCTTGGTCATTTCTGCATTTATGTGAGGTACTTCCAGAGTCCTGCCTTGGAATTTCTTGCACCTCAGGGTACTGCGCTCACATACATGGATTAGGGAAAATTGATTGCAGATCAGATTGCACAAATTTGAAGAGAAGAGATAGGGTTTTTAACTTGACATCATAATTGAATTCTTGCATTGACTTGTTGTAAACCCTAACCCTAAATGGTTTGAAGCTTGTAGCATTCTTGTTGCTATAAAAGAATATTCAAAACCATTTAGAAAGGGCTGGAGAATTGGGAAAGTAGAAGGCATTAGGCTTATACTTGTTTCTAGTCTAGGGTATAGCATATGTTGTTTAGACTGTTTTGAAGCAGAGTAGAAATTTGTATGATCTCTTGCATATTATTGAACTGTGTATTTCCTTGTCATGTTGTTGCAGAAACAAGATTTCATCATACTTAATATATGTTTTCTCATAATTAAGTCTCTCCTTTTGTGTTATCTATTGAGTTATAAATTTTATGGCTTACTGTATAAGTCCTTCTTATGCATATGTGTATTCCAAAAGTCTTTGATCCTAGATCAAATTAAAATGCTTTGGATGTTACATTAATTCTACTTGGATATCTATTTGAGGATCTTGTAGTGTGTAGTCTGAGGGATTATATATTTATGGCTTTGAATCGTTATTCATAAGGTGTTTCAGCTTTAGTATTGTATTTAGGAGTTTACCCAATGGATAAGGCATTGATCTAGAAATAGTATATTCTGTGGAGATATATGTCTGAATGGTTTGGCTATATTCTGTCACAAAACTTAAATAAAACTCATTAGCATATTCTTTACTTTTCAGTTATTCTTCTTATTCCACCCATGGTAGTGGAGAGTCAATGAATTCTAGCTTGGCATTTAGTACTTACTTACCATCTATCTATTGTTCAAATCCAGAAGTAAAAGGTGTTGTAAAGAATTGAGTTTAGTCTGGATTAGGTGTACCCGCCTTGGTTTTGCAGAGCCAGAAGTGCAGAGGGAAGTCTTTACCCTATAGTTGATCCAGTTATCTTACAGAGCTTTCATACTTGGAGCTAACCACTCCTAACATCAGTCTTAAGATATATAGGTTTCTTTTTGTAGCATAATAGTTTTAAACACCAACAGTGTCCAGTGAGTATAATTAGAGTTTTCTAGGTCATTTGTATGATGGGATTTTGATGTTACAGAAGGCTTGTAAGCTCTGCATATTTGGTTAAGACTATTAATGGTTTCTTTGGCTCTGATTTTAAATGTTTCACATGTTTTAGCATAATATATGTCTATAACTTCTTGTTGTTTGTGAGATCTTAATGAGTATTGTCTTTGTTTCAGTCTCTTGTATTCATTTGGATTGGTTGTTAAGGGCATCTCAATCCATCACTCTATAAGGCAGAGGGTCTTACTAGTTTAGGGTTTCTTTCAGAGAGAATTAAAATACATTAAAGCAGTTTCAGTGAGTAAAGGACTGTAATGAATTGGATAATTACATTTGCTTCCAAGAAGTGTGAATTGAGTATGTAAGGCATATTCAAGTTAAGAGATCATTTGAAGGTTTTACATTTGATGTATGTTGTTGTTAAGAGTATTTTCATTTAGAGTGACTCCATACCCACTAGATAGGGCAATGGTCTGGTATGTTAGAATGTGTGGTTCTAATCCATCTTTATAAAATCTTTTACTATTTACATGTTTTATGTTGCATCCACTATACCTGCCAATTTGTTGTACTATTTGAATATTGAAGGCAGAAGATAGGTAATACCCACCTGAGTGTGTGGATCTTGAAGTGTAGAGGGTTTAAGGACCTTTTTGAATGATGTTTATTTTCCTTATTGAATCAGTGTTTGGGCCTATAAAGGAATATACCTGACCACAGGTATACAAGGGATCAACAAGAAAAATAACTAACAGAAATGGCGACTCCGCTAGGAAACTAAGAGATAAGTTCATTTCATAGTTTCCTTTAATATTTTAAAAATTTAAGGGTCAATTTACATATTTTTAATTCCCCAAGTTGGTTGGGGTGGCGACTCTGATTTTGGTTGGCTAGTGTTTCAGTTGAAATATCATTTTTGTTTTAGGTCTTGTTTGTTTAAGATCTAAAGAACATGAGAAACACCAGAGCATGTATGAAGGAACATCCAGAAGTTGAATTAGAGGGTGGGCTCCCAAAGCCTGCTAGAAGAAATTGGTCAAAAAGGATAGAGTCTAGTAGTGCAAGTTCTTGGAATCCCAAGGCTTCAGTTGTAGGCCAGTCCTTAGATGTTGTCCCAAAAGGGAATGCTCTTTCTTCTATAAGTATTGAATCAGATGGTTTAGAATTTTTTGACAACATATTTGATACTCCTATCCAAGAAGATATATCTCAGTAGAAGGATGTAACCCAGGTTTAATATAGAATGGATAATGAAAAGAGAAGTAATAGGGATTCTAGACCTAGAAATAATTCAAATTTGGATACTTCTTCTCATGATATAAGGAATAACCCTTTTCTGCAAGATGATCCTTATGAGAAAGATATAAATCAAAGGGATTTAGATCTTATAAACCTGGAAGATTCTACAAATTATGATATTACATTACCTAATCCTGATGAAATTTTTGGAAATAATGATGCCTTAAGAAGAGAAATACAGGAACAAATGATTTTAAGGAAAAGAATGGAAAAGCATAAAGAGGAAGAGGTCATGGCAGCTGTGGTTGAAAAAGAGAACTTACAAAGAAGGTTGGCTCAACTTAAGTTGATGAATCAAGGCTATAAGGGTTTGAATAAAGAGATTTTTGGTTATGTGGGTGCCTTGAGGAGGGAGTGTATTTGGAAGGAGAGTTATTTAAAGAAATGTGATGTGGAGAAGGATCTTGTGATCAGACAAATTGTGGATTGGGAGAATGAAAGGCCTTCAAGGGCTTAGGCTTCCTTACAAGGTCCTCCTTCTGTCAGTACAAGTAACCATATATTAGACAAAGATAAACATAAGGTTACTTGTGTACAAGTTAACGATTCCAAAGATGCAGTAAAGGCATCTAAGGGTATGTCTTTACTTGATATAGAGTTAGAAAGACCTATGAGATCAAAGTTGGTCAAACATTGACCAAGACCCCAAATTGAAGGGAAAGATGTTATTTTTTTGTTTTTAAGTGTTTTAGGATCCAATGGATTGATTTTGGATTGAGTTGAGCAAGAAGGGATAGTAGAATGTCAAATGTGCAAAAATTTGTAAAGTTGCTCATGACAACTTTACCACTTTGTAAAGTTGTCATGACAACATTTCCTAAAATCTTGGAAATAGCTTTAAATGGGTTCAAACCCCAACCTTAGGGTCTGAGCATGTGGGGTTGACATATATAAGGTTATAAAAACCCTAATATAGGGGTTGGTTGTCATTTTGTACGGATTGAATAGGAAGAAGCACTGAATTCTGTGTGACAGAGATACTTTTTGCCATCATCCAGACCTTTAATGGATTGAATGGTCTGTTGTAATGCATTGAAACTTTATTTCTTTTTATGTAGTTAATCTTTGTGGAATCAATTTGGGAGTTTGGTACTTTTCTTTATCATTTTGCAATTTCTTTAAGTTTTCCTAGTTCGTTGTCTAGTCCAGAGGCAACCATGTAAATATGGCTCCTTCTTGAATTCTCATGGTTGAAAATCAATGGCCACTTGGGATCAAGGAGGACACTTTGTAGATATTTTAAATATGGATTTTGGATTTGTTGTGTGCAAGGGAGATATTTATTCAAGCAAGCCCTAGGAGAGTACAGTGGTATTCTGGCTAGGAGTCTCTACAGTGTAGAGGCAAGAAGACTTGCTTCATGGATTGGTTTGTGCCAATCATGAGGTGGAGAGTGTAGGGGCATGTATCAAGGATATATGGTGGAGAGGAGAAGTGCTTAGGATTTCAGGTGAGAACCTTGGAATCAAAAATAAACTAGACTATCATACTTGCCCTAGAAAGCCTTAAAAATAGGGGTTTGTTGAAAGTCCAGTGTACGGACACTTTGGGAACTTAAAACCTATAAAATCTTGAAGCTTAGGTTGAACATATAAAGGATCCACCGTCAGTTTGGTGGGTTGCTAAGGATAGTTGGGAAGAAATCCAAGTTTTCAGTTTCTAGGAGGCCTAATTGGGCTAAAAAGGCTACAAGGCCTAAAACAAGAAACTAATGAACCCGATGGGAAATCTTTGAAAGAATCCATCAGAATGGGTCAAAATTGATTGAAAGTAAAGGGTAAATAGTGGGAACACCTTTTCCTATTTCCAAGAGCAATTTGGGAGCATAGTTGCCTGATTGAGCCTATGGGTGCATAAGTCGATTTGTGTAGGGATGAGGAGAGTTTGAAGTTGGTGGAGAGGTCTAAAGGGAGAAGGGGAACCATATGAGTCTCCGCTGGTTAGGGTAGAGATAAGTACCCTAGGAAGACCAAAGAGAAGGTCTTGAGAACAGAAAGGGTGCTCTTGTGAGTTATATCTCCCCATCATTGTGATTTTTACCTATGATGGATGGATTCTTTGGATATAATCGTGTGAAGGTAAAAGAACCAAAACAATACAAAACTAATTTACCACACCTTTTGGTACCTATATATATGTAAGAATACCCTTTGGATTAACAAATGTTGGAGGTATATTTCAAAGACAAATGGATGTTGCATTTATAGATCTTATTGACTCTATCAAGGCATTATATTAGGATGTTTTGACTTCTTATTCCAAAAGAGTTGAGGATCATTGCAGTCATCGAGAGAATATTTTTATTAGAGCTTTGGAGTATGGTATATCACTCAACCCCAAGAAATAAACTTTTGGAGTTACTATAGGAAATATCCTAGGGATTTTTGTATCCAATGATGGAATCAATATTGAATCTTGATATATTTGAAGGTATTGATAAAATTCCAATTCCTAGGAAAGTCAAGGGAATTTAGTCATTCTTTGGTAAACTTAACTTTGGGGAAAGGTTTGTTACAACTTGGTAGAAACTATTTTCAAGCCATATCAAAGATGTTCAAGAAAGGTGAATCGGTAACATGGAGGGATGAGCCTATTCACGCATTTCAAAGCATAAATGAAGCAATCAAATGGGATCCTATTTTGAAATCTCCTTACTTTGCAAATCCTTCCTAATTATTTTCTTTTACATATTTCACACAATTGCTACATATTATTGTAAAATAATGATGAGGGATATGAATACCCTATTACATTTTTAGTAAATCCTTACAAGAAACATAGTTGAAGTATGATATTATGGAAAACCAAGCTTGTGACTTCGTTGAAGCAATGAATAAATTTACACCTTACTTGGTTGGAGCATAAAATGTGGAGTATGTCCCTCATTGTACTATCAAAGAAATTTTCACTTGGCACGAAGTGACCAAAAATAGGATCTAAGAATTTAATGTTGATGTCAAAGGGGGAGAAGAGCATGTGAAAAACAAGATATATAATTGCATATAAGAGCTTCAGTCAACGAGAAGAGTGCATGTCTAAGGGGGAGAAATTGATGCAGAGAAGAGTATGTAATCAGATTGGAACCAAGGGAAACTTATTTCCAAGGGTAGCAAAGATCATGAGATCCTAAAGGAAGATGAGTTAGAGAGACTCTAAAAGATAATGGTAGATATTGTTGGTAGTATTGTTGATGTTGGATTCTGATTGCATTATTTGTTTTTCACGTCATATGCTACCATCAATGCCAAAGGGGGAGATTGTTGGCAAGTTGGATGTGTTTCCATTGATGTCAACATATCAGTGGGATTGATCAGAAGGATTGATTGTTTGATGCCAAAATATCTGTTGATAGTTTAGGCAGTGGTGTTGGATGCTTAGAGGTCCAGAGAGGATCAGTTTTAGTAGATGAGGAGTCGCGCACCTGATGGGATGATGTTGAGGTTGTCTACTTGGTCCATGTCAAGTTTCAAGGATTGACATGAAGAGTTAGATGAGATATAAGTTCACAAATGGTGACTAGCAAACAGTAAATTGACAGAGTCACGGAGATTGGTTCGGTGAGAATCCTCAAGTTCATATTTTTGGTTGCACATCTAGGAGTGTGTTTGGGAGATGGTGAGGTGTCCTCAATTCAAAGGGTTCATTATCTAGAGGTTTGCAAGGCATTTTTATATGTTACAGTACTCGTGACAATGTTCTTAAGGTCTCACATAAGAGATGTTGGTAAATTCAAAAGTATGGATGGGTTTGGATTTTTTAGTGCTATTCATGATACCTATAAATGTTCTTGGGTTATGTTCCTAATGAGTTGGAAGTCCACATGGACTGAAATGATCAGCTTGAAGGATTTTTTTTTGGCAGTATATTTTCTTATGTTCTTGGTCGAATTGATGGGTAAATCATTTTGCATAAGTTTGAGGCATGATTTGTGGATGACTTATTTACTTGAGGTGGTTGACAAGAATCGTTACTATGTTTTGGCGGTCATAAATGGATTTGAATTGTGAGTTTTGGTGTGAGGATTTCGAGTTGATATTGAGGTTGTACCGACTTTGTGTATTTGATAGGGGTTGATGATATAAATCAGATCTACGGTTGTTGTGGATGTGCCGACATGTGAGATTGCATAGGTAGCAAGCGGTAGATCAATTGGAGAATAGTTTGTTCAACACAAAGTTGCAGAGAAAGGGTTGAATAGGGTTCTGCATTGTACATCATTGGAACTAACTCAAACATGTGTTAGATGTCATTATACTATTCACAAAATTTTCAGATCAATGTAGTGATTGTGTAAGGCAGTGAGCCTTCCTTTCGTTGGGTTGTAGCCCATTTACATTTGAGCAATGAGCTTTAGGCAGTGTATCTAAATGCATGTGCATTCCCCATACTTGTAATAGGTTTATACTTCTAACACGGTATTGTATTATTGTGGGTAATCAACCCCACCATGGTTTTTTTCCCTAATAGGGTTTCCATGATAAAAATTTGTGTCAAGTGTTGCGGATGTGTTTCTGATATTTGCATGCATGTTTATTTTACTTGGATCATACATAAGGGTTTAAATTTTTAAAGGATTATGAAACTTTTTAAGCTTAGGAACAACTGATTCACCCCCCCCCCCCTCTTAGTTGTCTACTGCCTCATTNTTCCCCCCCCCCCCCCTCTTAGTTGTCTACTGCCTCATTTCCTACAATTGGTATCAAATTTTGATCCCTTCGAGAAAATTTTAACGGCTCGAGGGAGATCCAATATGGCAGCTTACAAGGACAGCCCAAGGTTTGATGGAATGAATTACACCTTGTGGAAGAATCGCATGATTGTCCATCTCACATGCATTGATGAAGACTATAAGAAGATCACTAAGTCTACTTATAGTGTTGTTGCAACTCCTTCTACACCACAAGAGATCAGTGATGCTAAAGAAAATATCAGGGCAAAGGAAGCTTTGTTGAGTGCCTTGATTGATTATGAAATGACAAATGTTATGGAGTTAGAAACTGATAATGAAATTTGGGAGAAGTTGCAGACCTTGTATGAAGGAGACAAGTAAGTCAAGATTGTAAAGTTACAAAGCTTGAAGGGACAGTATGAAGCCTTGAAGATAAGTGAATATGAGAGGGTTTCCCCTTCATGCTTAGGGTGAATGAAGTGGTGTGTGCTATCAGATGTGTTGGAGGTACTTTAGAAGAGGAGGAGATTATTGCTAAAATACTAAGATCTTTACCTCTTGCCTATAAACACAAAGTTGCATCCATTGAGGAGATTCAGACAGTGACACCTATAACAAGAGACAAGTTGATTGGTAAACTTACTACTTTTGAGTTAAGTGAGTTTGGTAATGTTTTACCTAGGTGGAGTCAGCATTCAAAGCCAATGTATCTGGAAGAGACAAGCAGAGATTAGATCAAGGAGAAGGGTCCACTAGGAGAATGTCAAGATATGAGAAAGAGATGAAGGAACTTGAAGAAGAGAAAGAGAACTTCAAGAGCTGGAAACACTAATTGCTAAGAGATTGTCAAACGGGTTTGGTGAGTACAAAGGAAAGATATCTCTTAAATGATTTTCATGCAATAAGATAGGACACTTTGCATCTGGATGTCTTGAAAGAGTTTCTAGATTTAAGCCTGGTTACAAATCTAGAGTAGAGAAGAAGTGTTGCTATGTTGCTGATGAAGGAGTTATTGATGATGAATCTTATAATGTTGATAAGAGTGATAATGAGTTTAATTTCATTTCTTTCAAAGAGAATGAAGATGATCCAAAACCTGAAGATCTTGTCTCTGATTCTACAAGTTGTGTTGTTGAAGAAAAGGCCCTAGCTGCTCAAGTTGTCAAGAAAGATGAGTGGGTGATTGACAGTAGACGCTCTCATCATATGACTAGTGATAAGAGCAAGTTTGTGAGCTATGAAAATTATGATGGTGGTATGGTAAGATGGGGAGACAATATTGGTGGTATGATCAGAGGTAGAGGTTCTATTTCCTTATATGGTAAGAACACTACTGAGGATGTGTTGTATGTGGAAGGATTGAAGCATAATCTTCTCAACGTTGGACAGATGGTGGACAAAGGTTATGGACTGCACTTCAAGGATGCCAGATGCAAGATTGTGAATGACTGTGGGATAGAAATTGCTACGGGGTCAAAGACAAAATGTAACATATTCCATTTGAATAAGAGCCAGAAAAGTTGTTTGATTGCTCAAATAGATGAAAGCTTGTTATGGCATAAAAGGTTGTGTCATGTGAAATTTGACAATATTGTGGCAATAAGTTCTACTCATGTTGTTAGAGATATTCCTAGAGTGTAGAAGCTTTTTAATACTATTTGCAAGTAATGACAATTAGGCAAGCAAACAAGAACAACTTTTACATCTAAAATTGAAAACTCAAATGGATTGTTAGATCTTGTTCATACTTGCTTGTGTGGCACTGCTAAGATAAGAAGCATGCAAGGGGATAGATATTTCATGTTACTCATTGATGATTTCTCTAGAATGGTGTGGGTAACTTTCTTGAAGGAAAAGTCTGAAGCATTTGACAAGTTTAAGATCTTCAAGAAGATGGTTGAGACTAAGACACGATTGAAGGTAAAATGTCTATGATCAAATAGAGGTGGTGAATTCACATCCGATGAGTTCAGTTCTTTTTGTGAAGAGCATGGAATAAAGAGACAATTATCTTCTCCAAGAACTCCACAACAAAATGGAGTTGTAGAGAGGAAGAACAGGTCCATTCTTGATACTGCATGGACCATGATGCTTGAAGGAAAAGTTTTGTAGATGTTTTGGAGAGAATCAGTCAGTACTGCAGTATACACTCTCAATCGGGTGCAAATTAAAGGAGATATTGGTAAGGCACCTTGTGAACTTTGATGTGGAAATGTGCCTACTGTCAAGTATTTCATAATTTTGGTAGTAAATGTTACATCAAAAGAGATGGGGATATAGGGAAATTTGATACAAGAAGTGATGAAGGCATATTCCTTGGTTACTCTACCAAAAGAAAGGTATATAGATGCTACAACAAAAGGATGAAAAAGATAGTAGAGAGTGCAAGTGTCAAAGTAGATGAAAGCATTGAGAGTCTATCAAAATCAGGTGGACATAATTATGATGGTCAGAATACTAGTGGAAATCAAGGAGAACATCATAGAGATCATAACCAAACCCAAGTTGGTACAATGAGTGTAAATGATGAAGCTTACACAAGTGGAGAAGAGAAAGCACAAAAGTCTGAAGTAAAGTCAAAAATACCAAGGTATGTGAGACTAAATCATTCTGAAGCTCAGTTTATTGGAGATAGAAACAAAGGTGTTCAAACTAGAAGGATTGTTGATGAACAGATTTGGTTAATCTCACAAGTTGAGCCTAAGGATGTAAGAGAAGCTTGCAAAGATGAGAATTGGTACAAAGTCATGGAAGAAGAGCTAACACATATTGAGAAGAACAACACATGGATTCTTGTTCCCGGGCCTAAGGACAAGAATGTTATTGGTACTAAGTGGGTGTTCATAAATAAACTAAATGAAGATCTAGAAGTTGTAAGGAATAAAGAAAAATTGGTGTTCAAAGGATACGCTCAAATGGAAGGTATTGACTATGATGAAAATTTTGCACTAGTGACAAGATTAGAAGCGATAAGACTACTTCTAAGTCTAGCAAATGGAAGTAAAATCTACATTTCTACATGAAGAGTTGGAAGAAGACGTATACATAGAGCAACTAGATGGACTTCAACTAACTGATCAACCAGACATGGTGTGTCAATTGACGAAAGCATTATATGGGTTGAAGCAAGCTCCTAGAGCTTGGTACTCCAGATTGGACAAATATCTATTGAAGCTTGGTTTCAACAAAGGTAATGCCAACTGTAATTTGTATTTGAAAATTGATAATGAGGACATTTTGATTATTGGGGTGTTTTTTGGTGACATTATCTTTGGGGGTAATGATAAGTTAAACCAAGAATTTTCTATGGAGATGCAAAATGAGTTTGAAATGTCCATGATTGGAGAGCTGAAATTATTTTTGGGGTTGCAAATCATTCAAACAGAGGAAGGGATATTTGTATCTCAGGCCAAATATGTGAAGGAATTACTAAAAAAGTTTGGGTTAGATGACTTAAAACCAGGAGGTACACCTATGGTGAGCGGATGCAAGCTAACAAAAGATGATGAGTCTCCTAAGGTAAATCAGTCCAGATATAGATCAATGGTTGGTGGTTTATTATACTTGATTCATACAAAACCAAATATCATGAATGCAGTATGTCTTGTAGTAAGATTTCAAGTAGAACCAAAGAGGAGTCATTAAGTTGTAGTAAAGAGGATATTCAGATGCTTAAAAGGGGCAGTGGACTTTGGGATATGGTATCCTAAAGGAGAAGACTTTACTTTGAGTGCATATATAGATGTATATTGGGCTGGAGATGATGACGGGAAAAGCACAAGTGGTGGCACATTCTTCTTGGGTAGAAGATTGGTCTCTTAGATAAGCAAGAAACAAAATTGTACTTCACAATCTACTATGGAGGTAGATTATGTTGTTGTTGTTATTAATTGCACTCAAGTAGTGTGGATGAAGCAAATGTTGTCAGGTATCAGATTTTTCCTAGATGAGCCTATTGTCATGTCATGATAATTCAAGTCCCATAAATATTTCAAAGAATCCAGTGCAGCACTCAAAGACAAAACACATTTCAACCAAATTTCATTTTTTAAGAGATAAGGTGAATGAGGAGGTAAGATTGGAGTACATGTCTACCAAGGAACAAATTGTTGATATCTTCACAAAGTCATTTCCTAAGGATACATTTGAATATCTCAAAGGCAAGTTGGGGGTGATTGTCCCTCCTAATCAGAACTAAAGATGAGGGGAGTTGCATCAGTCCAGTGGACTTAACTGTCTTATGTTTTGATCTGGATTGATGTGAAGAGTTTCTACTTAGGGGGATTAGTCACTTGTTATGTTCAGGATTGGTGTTTATTGGTCTCAGGGAAAGAAGTAACAGAGATTGATAGAGAAAGGTGGTTGCGCCTTTTCCATTGATGTCAAAGGGGGAGAAGGGCATGTGAAAAAAAGATATATACTTGCACATAAGAGCTTCAGCCAAGGAGAAGAGTGCATGTCTAAGGGGGAGAAATTGATGGAGAGAAGAGAATGTAATCAAAATGGAACCAAGGGAAGCTTGTTTATAGGGGAGAAGAGATTATGAGATACATAAGCAAGATGAGTTAGAGAGACTCTAAAAGATAATGGTCGATATTGTTGGTAATACTATTTTTTATTAAGTGAAAAGCAGGTTTTGAAAGGACTTGAAACCTTGAACAAAAGATTACAAAAGATTTAGCAATAAAGCCCCCCTAGAAACAACAGGGAAACATAGAGAAACTAAACAGAAAAGTTGGCTTCCAAAACAAAAGCCAGTTGACACCTGGACAACCTAAAAGACTAGCAAACTGTTAAAAATTAAAAGCAGCTTTTGAAGGTCCCCTGAAACCCTGTACAAGACTATGACTTAAGATAGAGTATTAAAATTCCCCTAAGAATACTATAGGGAATCAAGAGCAATAGGCCAGCCACTAAACTAAACCTTGAAGAACGTTGCCACATATAAAAATCAGCAGCCCAAAAACAATTCAAACCATTAAGATTTACCTTTGGTCCCCTTCTTGTGGGACCAAACAGTCATGTCAAAAGAAGGCGAGGATCGTTAGGAGTGTTTACCTTTGACTGTGATCCATCCTTCTTCCACTTTAGCTACAACACCCTGCCAACACTGAGTATCCAAAACTGAAGTCCAAGCACCCAATAACTACACAGAAGCAGCCAGCAGAGACTCGGAGCAAGATCCTCTCCCAGAGCCATCTTCAGCCAAAGGGATATACTGTTGATGTTGGTTTTTTATTGGATTATTTGTTTTTCACATCATATGTTTCCATCAATGCCAAAGGGGGAGATTGTTGGCAATTTGGATGTGTTGCCATTAATGTCAACATATCAGTCGGATTGATCAAGAGGATTGATTGTTTGATGCCAACATATTTGTTAACAGTTTAGTTAGTGGTGTTGGATGCTCAGATGTCCGGGGTCGATCAGTTTCAGCAGATGAGAAGTCGCACACCTCATAGGATAATGTTGAGGTTGTCTACTTGGTCCATGTCAAGTTTCAGAAGTTGACATGAAGACTTAGATGAGTTATAAGTTCACAAATGGTGACTGGCAGACAGTGTAGCAGAGAGTGAATTGACAGTCACGGAGATTGGTTTGGTGAGAATGCTCAGGTTCATATTTTTGGTTGTGCACCTAGGAGTGTGTTTGGGACATGTGGGGGTGTCCTTAATTCAAAAGGTTCGTGATCCAAAGGTTCACAAGGCATTTTTCAAATGTTATAGTTGTTGGTGACAGTGTTCTTAAGGTCCAACATAAGAGATGGTAAATTCAAAAGTATGGATGGGTTTGAATGTTTTAGTGTTATTCATGATGCCTATGAATGTTCTTGGGTTATTCTGTCTGATGAGTTGGTAGTCCACATGGATTGAAATGATCAAATTGGAGGATTTTTTGCTCGGTGGTATATTTTCTTATGTTATTGGCCGACTTGATGGGTAAATCATTTTGCATAAGTTCGAGGCGTGATAAGTGGACAACTTATGAAGTCAAGGTGGTTGATAAGGATCATTGCTATGTTTTGGCAGTCATAAATGGATTTGAATTGTGAGTTTTGGCACGAGGATTTCAAGTTGAAATTGAGGTTGTACTGACTTTGTGTATTTGTTAAGGTTTAATGATATAAATCAGATCTAGGGTTGGTGCGGATGTGTGGATGTGTGAGATTGCTTGGGAAGCAAGTGGCAGATCAATTAGAGAATAGGTTGTTCAACAGAAAGTTGCAAAGAAAGGGTTGAACAAAGGTCTGCATTGTACATAATTGGAACTGACTCAGACATGTGTTAGATGTCATCATACAATTCAAAACATTCTCAAATCATTGCAATGATCGTGTAAGGTCGTGAGCCTTCCTTTCTTTCGGTTGTAACGCATTGACATTTGAGCAGTGAGCTCTAGGCAATGTGCCTGAATGCATGTGCATTCTTCACACTTGTAATAAGTTTATACTTCTAACAAGGTATTTTTCTATTGTGGGTAATCAGCCCCACCGTGGTTCTTTATTCCCTAACAAGGTTTCCACAATAAAAATCTATGTTACAAGTGTTGTGGATGTGTTTCTGATATTTGCATGCATGTTTGTTTTACTTGGATCAGACATAAGGGTTTAAAGTTTTAAGGGATAGTGAAATTTTTTAAGCTTAGGGGACAATTGATTCACCCCCCCCCCTCAATTGTTCGTTGCCTCATTTCCTACAGGTTCCTCGTTTGTAACCTCACTGATTCATAGCTCCAAGTCAAAAGTGTTTCATGTAGTGTCGGAGGGCATGTCATGCCAACATCATTGGTCATATTAAAAAGTTTGTCCAACACTTCAAAAATTCATAAATTGCTTTGCAACCAGCAGAGGTAAACCTTTTGTGTTTTTTTTTTTTTTTTTTTTGTCTGTGTGAGA
>MU225099.1:2694947-2708423 GCA_018584345.1 Thuja plicata
GGTCCTTCGAACTCGAACTCGAACTCGCACCCGAACCCGAACCGACATCCTAGATTTGGACCAATAAAATTAAAGAAAAATAATATTTGTATAATTATTTAAAATAAGAAATAAATATAAACTAGACTTTTTGTTCAATTTTTTTAATTCGATACTATGGTTGGTTCAAATAATAGCAAAAAAGAATCTGCATGAATGCATAAGTATTCCTGCCTTGGTAGGAACTAATAAAGAATATTTATATTAACTCTTTAAAAGGGGAGGAATAATTATTTATTTACATAATTATTAATAGTCAACTTTTTCAAAGAGCATGATGGTTTGAAAACCACCCCTTAAAAGGTTATATAAAGCATTCATGTGAGACTTGGATAAAGCACATGAAGAGCACTCAAAGAAGAAGAATTTGATTTGGTGGTCTACCGACATTGGAGAAGAGGCACATGGGATATGTCCGACTCAAGGTATAGGGTACACCAAGGATTGTTCTGGCCAAGCCTGATGCTTGGGAATCATGTGTGTTGGTTTTGAAAAAGAACTACTTCCTTTTAGACTAGCTATGAAAGCCAAGACCACTATAATCTTCCTTGGGAGAGACTGACCATTCCAAGTGCCTTAGTCAAATAAGTATATGAAACCCTTGAAGTTAAAAGATATATATATATATATATATATATATTTGATGATAATATGATTGAATTATGTGATTGTGTTATTCAATTTACTATGCTAATTATTTAATTTAGAATTCTCGACAAATTATCGCATGTATATTTTACATTAGTTAATCACATCTATTTTAATAACACTACATCTTGTAAATTATCTTAACTCTAACATTTAATGTATTGAATTCACTGCATTTAATTAAATAACTTTGGGAGAAAAGTAGCATTACACATTATGTCTCTTTATAGAACTGCAATCCAAATGTGGACAAGGAGTTTAGTATCCAATCTACAAATCAATTGATTCTTGGAAATAATGATCCTCTAGTGCTAGGCTTGTACTGATGGGCCAATTCAAGGGACAAAAAAATGACGAGAAAAGAGACAATTTGAGCGAGTCTGCTTTCTACTAATTTGACAGCAAAGTTGCTCCCAGCTCTTATTTTTTATCCATCTTCAAGTCAAGGATATTCATTTGACCCAATATGGTATCTTTAACATGATATGAACTGTTTGATGCCCATGTTTAGGCTCCACGGTATCTTCATGTAGATCAATCTTTATAAGTAACTTCTTATTGCTGTTTTCTGATAAATCAGAACTTTGAAAGGCAGATTTTGATGTGAAAGATATAACCATTTGAAGAATTTGAGTGCCTAGCTGATATAAATGCTTGGAAATTCTTTGCGATAGCTGCCTTTAAAATAAATTTTTCACCTAGGCAGCAAAGACATAACCTAGAACCTGCAATAACATAAAAAGAGGACGTTTTTCTACTTATTTGTGTTTTGGAATGAATGTGAGCTTGTTTAAATAGGTCTGCCAAGCTATACTCTTGCTTTCTTTCTTAAACTGAAAGACTAGGGTAAGAATGTCATGAATTTTAAGTGATTTTTACTTTAAATTTCAAATTTTGTTTCTGTTTTAATGCTGGCCAGCTAAATGAAGTTAGGCAGAGTTTAGGAGTGTCTGCACCACTCAAAAAGAGTGCCTATCATGTTTAGTGGCTAGAAGTTGCAGAAAACATGCCTAAATTGTCATCTTTTGTTCAATTAAACCTGAGCACAATTTTTCTTTACATTTGTCAGTTAGAATCACCATTTTGGAATGGCATTGCCCATTAAAAAAGCACAACTTTTCTCTTGTTTTGTATTTTGCTTCATGCTAGTCATGGTTTTTGGTCGTTACTTGCCATTAGGGTCAATTGTTTAAAATGAAATTGTCATTTAAAAGGTGCTATTCAAAAAACAGTGATTGCCATCTATTTTTGACTCATCTCCATACTTGGTGCATTTGCACTTCATGTTAGCCACTAAAGTCACAATTCGCACTTGGCATTGCCAACAAAAAAATGTGATTTCGCTTTAACTTAACCCACTGATGTTAATCGCACTTTTGCTATCAACTTGTCATTTGCTTTGCTATTTTCCGATCGTTGTGCTGCATGAAAAGTGTGATATCTTATTTTCATTGTTCTTCTATCCTAAAGGTGAGATTTCCTCCTAGATTCCCCACCTTGAAATGGCACCTTCTTCTTATTTTGTTTGTTGTCATGGTTTTTTCATGGTTTCTTCATCTCTTGTTGATTATTGGGATGATTACTTAGAGCACATACATTATTTACTTGTTGCATCCCACATAGATGATGTTGATGATAGTATTGAAGATATTCATCTTCTCTTTGATGAAATCTCACAGGAAGGTGCATCGCATTCATCAAATGTTTTGAGGGTGCGTGTAGATCCTCTTGTACTTCTCCACAACTATATGCTTCTATAGTGACAGATTCAGCAGACTCTCATAAGTTGACAGTTTCAACTCAGTCACCATTTATGTTGACATCTTCTGCAGCCAAACATGTGAAGATGGTCCAGGATCACCGAACAACATTTCTCTGCGTAGGAAGAAATAGAGCCAATGATGCATGCAGAATATCTTCCCATTCCTGAGAGGAATATGACGGAATAAGGATAAAAGCCTGGAATCTGCTCAAATGTCACACTCTCAGGAGTCTAAATCTTCACTAAAGAAGGTGACAATGGAGAACAATGTGAAAGCTGAAGTAGAGTATGGATCAAAGATGATGATCAGTCCTCCAAATGATGCTGCAAACAATGCCAAACTGTGACAAAGATTGATAAAAATAATGAGGTACCACCGTCAATCAGTGGAGTTACCTAACTACTTCCACTATTAGGTCCCTTTCACATCTTATCACTTAAGCTTACTTAGGGCACACATAGGAATCTTTCTAGAAATCTCTAGATGTCACGTGATCTTATCTTATCACTAATTGTCTCACATCATAGGATTAAGACACTTTTCATAATCTTATGGTGTCCTATGTCTCACCTTGACCTATATACCAAAGTGGGTCCCTTTCTAATCTCTTTGTTTTCATTCATGTTGTAGAATTGCATTCATTGATAGGAGTACAGTTTATGTTTGTCATATTGATCTTCTCATTTCATTGTGCCTTCCATCAAGCCTCTACATCTCAGGTGGCTGTCTCCATAGCCAAATCTTACAACAGGGTTTTTCAGGGTCTTTCACATCCTATCACTTAAGCTTACTTAGGGAACACATAGGAATCTTTCTAGAAATCTCTAGATGTCATGTGATCTTATCTTATCACTTTATGTCTCACATCATAGGATTAAGGCACTTTTCATAATCTTATGGTGTCCTATGTCTCACCTTGACCTATATAACCAAGCGGTTCCCTTTCTAATCTCTTTGTATTCATTCATGTTGTAGATTTGCATTCATTGGTAGGAATACAGCTTATGCTTGTCATATTGATCTTCTCATTTCATTGTGCCTTCCATCAGGCCTCTAGATCTCAGGTGGCTATCTCCATAGCCAAATCTTACAGAAGGGTTTTTCAGGCCATTTTCAGCTCCTATCAGCTGCCAGCTCCTATCTTCTCATTTCATTGTGCCTTCCATCAGGCCTCTAGATCTCAGGTGGCTATCTCCATAGCCAAATCTTACAGCAGGGTTTTTCAGGCCATTTTCAGCTCCTATCAGCTGCCAGCCTTCTCCTTCATGGTTGCTGTACAAATCCAGCCTTAGAACTGGCTGCACCACTCTTTTTTTCAGAAGAATTGGCCTGCTGCGCCAGTCATTCTGAGCTGTTACAGCCTGCACCATCTCCTAGCAGACTTGAACAGGAACATCGAATGGCAGCATTAGTAAGGGATTTATTATTGCAAAAGCACTGCTGTTTGGTATTTTCTTGATTATTACCAATTAAGGGTTTGCTTTTGCATCAATATTTGTGAGTTTCAGCTATTGGCTATAATACAATATCTGATTTTAAGTACTGTTCTGCATTTGTTATTTACCCCAGTTGCATGCATAAGAAACATACAATTTTTTTATCTTATCTATCATGTATAATTAAATCTGCGAGGGTTACAGAATTATAATAGCCATAGAGAATTCAGATTTTCTCTAATACTTGGATATTCAGTAATTTGAGGGTTTTCTATAATTCATAACAGCATTGAGGATGGTTGAATTTGCTGTACACAATATGTATAAGTGTTTGCAGTATTGCATCATTGCTAAACAGCTAGGATTTATCAACATTCGTCAATTACTATTGATTAACTTGCACGTCTGATAAATTATCCATTACCTAGAGTTGTCAGATCGGGGACATGACATTCTTGGTGAAAATCAAGTAGCAGATATTTTCACAAAGCCAGTTTCCAAAGAATAACTATTTAATCATTGTAATACTTTGCGCATGACCCATTTACATAAAAAAGGGGGAAAGATTATGATATAAGGTACTCTCCCTTGTAGTCCCTGGGTAAAGGTTAAGGGGCAGCATTATTAAGTCCTAGAGCCCTAGTATAGATTTATTTATTTTACTTTATGTATTCTTACTCAACCTTTTTTGTCCTTTTATGTTTAGATGTCTTACAAAATAACTCCTTCAGGAATGTAACCTCCCTTGTCAATGACACGTCATAGATGCCTTACTTGTAACTCCTAAAAGAATGTAACCTCCTCACTTAATGAGACATCATTGCACGTAACTTCTTCAAGAGTGTAATCTTCACACTTAGTGACACGTCATGGTAGCCCTACAAGTAACTCCCCACTCAATGAGGTGTCAAGATAACCCCTCCTCACTGAATGAGATATCATATATTTCTCAAAGCAAGTTCCAAACGGCTCCAGAGGAAAATTCCAAGATTCCCTCCAAGTGAGGAGTTACAAAATACATGAAGGCCCCCTTCTTAATAAAGCTATTTAATTCAAGAGGTTTTCCTTGAGAAAAAATATCCAAGTCCCCCATCCCCCCATGAGAACCATGGGCTTTTATTTCCCAAGCGTAGCAAAATAAAATAAAATATTTTTGCGTTGATGTCACTAGCCCGATCCCCATGATGCTTGTGCATCGCATATGTCGAACCTCAGTTATATTCCTTGCAATCTGTTCACTGCTTGCCAACATTGCTAATATATGGAGAGAGTCGTTCACGGTACAGTCATTTGTTTCATTTTTCAATGTAGGTACTTCTATTTCAATAAAATCTACGTTATGTCTCTTCGAACATAATATTGTCTGGGTTTCAATGCAATGATTAATGTTTGATGTTTTATAACACTCAGGTTTTCTGCTTGTACTAGTCCGGTCTTAAATATGTCCAATATTCATTTTGGGGTTAGAACATTCCCGCTTTATTTTTAGCTTTTACATCCTTTCTTACTTAACTTTCAAGTATATTTCAACACTAGAGTTTCTGATTTAAATTGCATTGCTTTTGTGTTTCTCATGTCGATAACTGTCTTTGTTTTTCAGTTCCAGAGACCCACTGTGCCCATAATCTCTTACGCTCTAACATATTCAATTTGAACAACCTATCAGATGCCACATAATAGTTAAAATGGTATGAATCCTGTAGTCACTTTGAAATATGTTTCATATGCTCATTTAGCTGCTGGTAACTTCTCAATACAATCTTATTTACCTACATGGCGTGCCTTAGGTATGATTGCCATTATAAACTTGTTCGATGCTTCAATTGTTGATATGCTCTGCAGTAGTCAGCCGTGGACACATTGGATTTCAACATTTTCAATCCCCGTAATTTCCCTTACGACAAGGCTGGATACAATGTACGACAAGGTTGACTTGCAAATGAACATGATCGAGCATAGAAAAATTGGATAAAATAAAGTTTGTCACTCACTGGTTATAATTTGCACAAACTATGAAACCGGGTGCAAGTAGAAGTCATAAAACCTTGGAGTTAAGCAAAATACCACATTCATATCGCTATATGTAGAATACCACAATGGACTAAGTCAGATATAAAGAGACCTTAAGAACAACTAGACAGAAGGTTTTATTAAAAAAGAAGAATCAATAAAATCATGTGCATGTGTATGTGTGTGTGCATGTGTACATATATATGTATATATGTATTTGTATGAATAAATTCATATCCTTTATGGACAACAAATTCAAGATCTAGAATTTACTAGTAAGCATCACAATACCCATCCAATTTACATGCTATTATTCAAAGAATTTATCAAGAAAAATGTACATGCTGAAAAACAGAGAAGAATATTGTTCAAGATTGATGTGTGAATGTCAAATCTCCCCCTGTATGGTGTGCCCATATCACAGTTTTCTATTCCTCCAAGAGATCGCTATGAAAATGAGCTAACAAAAGTTTTGTATTATGCCCAAGTTTCCGCTTAGGAATTGCCCAGAAGAATATCAAGAGCCCCCAAGAAAACTGTGAGAGTTCCTAGAAATATTGTGACTTCAACTATCATATTGTTGTTGTAATAGGGGTTTTGCCCTTAGTTTTATATAATTATATGCCCTTGTTTATGGCATGCTTGCACTACATGTTGTTTCTCCCATTTAGGGTTGTGCCTTAGTTTTGGTTTCCAAATTGAAGTTTAACTTGCATTTCCACCAGCTATCAGCTCTCGTGGGTGTCTTTGGAGGAAGTGATGTTAAAATATTAGTAATGAAAGTTTTTAAAGTTTTATAATATTTCTTATGATCATGTAACTCACAATTATATTGTATATACAATGAGGAATTGATAACTACTCCATCATCTACCAACAAACACAAGTTCAAATATGAAGAGTTATGAAAATAAGCCATCCCTACTCTCCTTCAAAATATGGCATGAGGTTGACTTCCAACCAAGGTTGTCCACTAAATATTACTTAACTAGAACCAATCAACCTATCCTCTAGCAACAACCACAACTATACTAATCTTATCCATCTAATGTTCCATGTTATTTTAATAAATTGGGTTCTTTAATAAGAATATCATTACACTCTAGAAGCCTACTAGTTTTCAAGGCCTACTTCAATGTTGGTCTACTTTCACTAATTCAAGGGTTTGTGCAAGGGTCTTTCTTTCCCCTTATTCCTAAGCATGTTATGTGTTGTCCTATTCTGGTTTTCGCATAAGGTCTTGCCCCGTCATCAGTTCTAGACTCGTCAAAATGGCCTGCATATGCCCTATGGACTATGATATGATCAACTTTGATGGAACTCGTAGGCTGGAGATGGATGAGTAGAAATCTATTGAGGCTAGTATACCTTTGGTGTCAACTAATGTTGGGCTTTGTCATGAAGATTTCTCTAGGTATGTTGTGCATACTTTGTGTGGTCTAAAGAAGGTGGCTATGAATGGCAGGGTCCGCTTGGCTCCTATTCTTAATGGTGTGAATCCTTGACGTGTCATTTCCAAGCCTTCTTTGCCCAACACATCTCCTACCTATTCAATTTCTTTGGGCTCAATGGGGATTGGCATAGGTGTTGTGGTCTATATAACAAATGTTGGCAATATGTCAAACTCCAAGTTTGGGAACTTGTTCATTGGAAAGTGCTTCTTAAATAGACCAAACAAGAGAAAATGGTACTATCATATTTAGATTTTCATCTCTTCTTTGAGGAAGGGATTTTCTCTAATCTTGTTTCCTAATCAGGAAGATTGTGATTGAATACTCTAGTTTGTGGTTTCTTTCAAAACTTTGGCTTTCCTCAAACAATAGCATATGTGAGTTCATCTAGAGTTGGGCTTTTCCTCAATTAATGGCATCTATGCCTTGATTAGAAGAGTGAATACTTTAAGGCCCTCGCCTAGGTTAGGCAACCTAGGTTGTTATTAGAGTTTTGCGAGGAGATTATGGTGTGCATGACTAACTCATTTGGGCAATTATTTCCTTTGATTTGACGACCAAGTCCAAGTAGTTGTTTGGTGTTTCTTAGATAATGTGGCGATGTTGATGTTGATGTTGATATGGTGCTTCCTACTTCAATCAGTATCTTCTCAGCTTGGTGTCTTTACTTCAATAGGTTGCTCTAGAAGATTCTTTGATGATGGGTTGTAAATGCCACAGTGGATCATTTTGTCTGGTTGCACAATTATTCAAAGGAACCAACATCTTGGTAACCAATTAGTGCCTTCAACACTCAAGCATTTGGCTCATAGGTGCAAAGAGCGAAGAGGTTGGCCCTTCTTTAGCCTACTCCTAAAGTTCTTGTTTCAGCTTATGTGGGCTTGGTTGATGCTTCCCAATGCCCTAGGGTTGTCTCTCAAATGATTTTATTAGTGTCATCTTCAATCAAATCTTTCATCAAAAATAGGAGGATGAATGTTTTGGAAAGCCCTACTAATAGCCCCTTGTTTCCCTTCAATTCTAATATGGCTTCAAGAAATGGGAGAATAGGCAAGAAGAAATTTTGCATTATTGAGTTGATGGACAACTCTAATTCAAGGTCCAAAGCTCCCTTATGCAATTTAGCTTAAAGTTGCCTTGAGCTAATTGATCTTAATCTCTTCCTAAAGTTTTGTCCATATTTTATTTTTCTACTCCCTCTTTTGAGTTGTTAGATGTTTTTTGTTGGATTACAAATCTGCTAGTTGCTTGCGCCTTATTATAGTGTGGTTAATGTCAATTTGACTTCTCTATTAGTCTAGGCGTAAAAGATTTTGACACTCACAACCATATTCTATTTTTGAGGTTTGCAATGCTTGATAACTACAATATATTTAAATAGGCCAACTATTTAAGTATCGAAGCAAGAAAAGGAATAACACATGATACACCTGTTAGGAATAATAGTCCACAAGCACAACTGAGAGGGGGGGTGAATCAGTTGTGATATAGAATATTAAACTTTAAAATTTATAAACCAAAACTGCAATGCAAATGATAACAAAGTAAATGTCAACACAATAACACAATACTTGTTGTCGAGGAAACCCTGTTAAAGGTAAAACCACGGTGGGAATTAGCACCCACAAATGATTAACTGAGAGTATAGTATCTCTGTTAAAAGATTTAGCCTTGTTAGGAGCTTATTACAACATTACAGTACACAGTCCCTGTTAGGAGACAAACATTGTTAGGAGTCAAGAAAAGTAGTAGGCTCACTACCCAGGCACACTACCCAAAGAAGGTTAAAGCCACCCTCAAGGATTCACAATCCGAACAAGTGTATATAAAAAATATACGATTCAGTGAACTGGCTGATAACAACTGTCTTTGCTTGGTCAGTTCCAATGAAGTATTCTTATCACAAACTCTGCTCTACATCTAGCAGCAAAACAAGCCTCGCAGCTTACACTTCTCTTTCTTTTCAATCTCTACCACATATTTCCAAAAGAAAAGATCATTCATATAATACCTATTACAATAATTCATTAGGTCGGCCAATTAAGCTTTCCTAATACATAAATAATTAATTAGGCTGGCCAATTAGGCTTTCCCAATATACAAATAACTGTATAACCCCTTGCTAAGATACACATGGTACCTATAACAAGTAAACATCAATTACAATCCATCAGTTATATTCCAAGTTCCGCAATCTACGCTCACAATTCATAATACACACTACATGTCTGAAGTCGGCCACCAGAATAGGTCTCCTCCAGAATACACACCATAGCTGACGTCACCAGTACTTTCACAACAATCGATCATTAACGAACATTCTTCAATGTGTCCTCAGTCATCCCTTAAGCTCGCATACGTTGAAACATCTTCATCTGTAAGATATACGCAGAATACAGAGACTTGCTTTGTCAAACATTACTGTCACGGTCCAGAAACCAGTCTTCACTAAATCATCTGTAACATCATCAATATGTAATCTCAAGTCAAGCGACCTTAGAAATAAGGTCATCACACATCCTTCTTCATATCCTTGTCTTTGATAGTTCTGAAACATCCGTATAGTGTCTGTACACTTTCGTCAGTCAAATAACCAGTTTGTCCTCTCCACAGAAACATATGTTGACATCAGTGACAAAACATGAATATCAACAGTATGAATAGTATCCAAATCTGATATCATCCAACAATCTCCCTCTTTGGCATTGATGGCAACATATGGAAAAATCCATCAACCCAAAAAGTACTCTCTTAATACAATCTTCTCAATATCCTCAACACAAATCTCCCCAAAACAATAGGGATTTTTACATAGAATCTTTCCCCCTTTGGCAGCAATGGCAAAGGGTGCCATAACTCAACTGTAATCTTCTGTAAGGTGTAGCTTTTTCAAATCTTCATGTCCAACAGCCAGGTGCAAGATCACCCAAATGTGCTCTATAGTGTTCCTGTGATCACTCCCCCTGAGGAGTAGATCCATACATCAAGTCCAAAAAATGATATAGTTCTGAAAGCCACTGGACTGATGCATATATGCATCAATTAATTATCACAAGGAGGGTCTCTGACCCCAAGCATGCTTCTGAGATACTCAAAAGCATCTTTTGGCAAAGGTTTTGTAAATATATATGTTATCTGTTCCTTTGTGCTAATATACTCTAGTTTAATCTCTTTCAAAGCTACCTCCCACCATCTATTTCGACCTTCTAAGATCAAATTGAAGCTGGAATAGGGATTCTCAAAGGATTTAAACTTGTTTCATCACAAATCCTTTGGTTTTGATCCCATATTCCCGAAAGATTTAGCAGAACTCTCGCCCATGCTCCAGACAGACTTGACTTCTCAGTAGGCCAAAATTGCCCAAACCAACTCTCGAACTTCACTTGCCGGACCAAGGGTCTTGAAAACTATCGCCAACAAAGACTACCTAAGACCACTACTACTACTGCTTGCAAAAGAAGGGGGTCCCCATTTGCAATGGGGCGATGGTGTGAAAACCTCACAACAGTTACCAAGGTCAACATCTCTATCTAATCCATACCTACCACTCAATTTTATCCCTCCACTTCAAATTAACCTCTTAATCTTATTAATTCTTAACTAACTTCTAATTTTAGCCATTCCTCTTTTAACCTCTTAATCTCCATCCTTGATTCCCTTGAGGACTTCTATAAGAGATCTTTCTTTCTCAAGATGACATTAAGGGAATGGAGTATGGTTGATTGATGCAAGATGATGATGAAAGCAAGAATTATCATCTTGTGCATGTGCTTACTATTCTGCGAGCAAAAAAAATTCAATACAAGATCCTTGAAGGATAGGAGAACAATGGAGTCGAGCGTTTCATGAATGTATTTGGTATACCTTTTGTTTATTTGTTTTGCATTCATGATGAATAGCTCTATTGATATGTTGTTGAATTTAGTTTGTAAATCTTAGAACAATGGTTGGGTTAATTAGGTTTACAAATAGTTGTTCAAATTCATCCTTGTCAAGGCCAATCAATTTACAAATGTGATTGATTCCAGAAACCTTAAACAATGTTGAATGTAGCAGAAAATAAAAATTGAAAAGTGAGAATGGTGCTGCCACATTTCAACTAAAAAATTGCAATATGGACTTAAAGTAGTGTGATTATTATTGTCTGCAGATCTGTCATAAGAGTAGACATTTGCAATGCTGAAATCTGACAAAGCTATAAATTCTCAAACTTTCCACCTTTTTTCTGCAGTGTGAAACTTCAAAATAGGTCGACGTTTTATAATATGACATTTGCAACTTTATGACCTAAAGGTTAACACAGTGTGACTCACAAATAGAGTGCTAGAAGTCTCAAATGAGTGGTTGGTAGTGACGAAGACTCTTCAACATTCAAGGTGTATAAATAACTTTTTGCAGGCAGTCAACATTCTAGAGGATATATTGTCTTCATCTAATCAAACCACACAATTATGTGTTCAAGTCGATGATAAATGAATCTTGATCAAGTTGCCAATGGCTAGCTTACCAAGGATTCCCTACTATCTTGAGACTGAAAGATTTAAGAAACAAAGCATTTTAACTCCAATGAAATTTCTTACGAAGTGATCAAACACCATTTATAAAACATAAGAAGTAAAGCTCACCATAGCATCTTATCTAACCTACTTCATTCTTGCCAACAACCACAAGAATAAGAAATAGAAAACTAACCATGCACAAAGAATAACCTGACTTTCTTTACAGTACTCTCTTTAAAAATGCTTGTGCAGATTAAAGAATCCTGCAAATCTGAATTATCTGTTTAGAACTTGTAGTTTCCCGAATTGCACAACTGAGAGATTCTGCTTTGTCACTTGCCAAGAGGCCTGAGAATCATTAAACTCACCCTGTACAAGAGATAGCAGAGGAGTTCAAGATAACAGAGTCTTTTGGTTTTTTATAAATCTATGATTCTAAGAATATTAAGTGTAATGTCCCCTTTCTGGGATGATATGGTTTATGATTGGATTAGCCTATTATTGGCCATCGTAGGCTAAGACTGATGGTTAGAGAGTCCCAGTTGGCAGTGCAGGAGGCTTATTCCCATTCTGGAGGTGGAGAACAAAGACATTGCAGCAGTTCTAGCCTCTGATCAGACCATTAAATTGTTGATATCAACCCAAATTTTAATGTATCTATCAGCATTATCCTTAATGGGTATGTTTTGAAGTTTTATATATCGTCTCTAGAATCTGATTGGAACAAAAGAACATTGTAATGCACAAGAAATTCATTTATAGATCAGATTTGTGAGTTGCTGCTATAATTTCAGAATCCTTGTTTTAATTTGTGTAAGCATTTTATACTGATATTATTTGGCAAAAGACTTTATATATTGTTGAAACCCAAAACAAAACCATACTAAAAGAACACATTCAACGAAAAATCAGAATTTACAGAGTTGAGGAGAACAAGGGTTCTTACATTAACACACATGCTCTCCAGTTAAGGAGACTCTAGAGAAGGACATCCGAGTTTCAGTATCTATTATTACAGCTAAAGATTAAATTAAAGGAAAAGGATATTATTATTGCAGACCTTAAGCACCTAGTTCTAGTTCAAGTTCAAGAGGCAAGGATTACCAAGCTAAGCAGTTGCAAACACTCACAACAGGCATTTTCATCACGTTCAAGAGGTAGGGTTTTGTTGATGTCAGTTTTGTACCACTACATAACATATAGGAATTGAACATTTGATACAGGATATCAAACACTCAACCCTCTCTTGAAAAGTAATTAATCATGAAGGACATGAGAAAAACTCCAAGGTTTCTTACACCTGTGGATACTAACTCAGTTTTATTGATGTGATTTGTTGGTTAATCACGTAGGCGGGTTTACGTTGTTCATTCAAGGATATCAGATTCTTGCCATGATGATGATGGGACTTAGCTTTGCAATGTATACTCAATGGATCTATCTCCTTAATTTATATCACTTCCAACTTCGCTCATCAAACTCCAACTACTAAACTACTCGCTATTTTACTACTACTCCTATGGAATGGAAAGATTAGCAAATGGACGGGGATCAAACCTAATGAAAGCTTGCTAGCGGCGCTACCTCCATAGATGCAATGATTCAAGGGAAATTCTTAGAATTTTCACAC
>MU225099.1:2711378-2731270 GCA_018584345.1 Thuja plicata
ACAAGGATTCTCAGAGGGTTTAAACTTGTTTCATCACGAATCCTTTGGTTTTTATCCCATATTCCTGAAAGATTTAGCACAACTCTCGCCCATGCACCAGACAGACTTGACTTCCCAGCAGGCCAAAGTTGCCCAAAACCAACTTCCAAACTTCACTTACCGAACCAAGGGATTTGAAAACTGTCGCCAACAAAGACTACCTAAGACCACTACTCCTACTGCTTGCAAAAGAGGGGGTCCCCATTTGCAATGGGGCGATGGTGTGAAAACCTCACAACAGGTTTGAGGATAGAAAGAACATATCAAAGATATTGACAACATGAACACCTAAGGCAAGAAACCGTAGCCTATCAGCAATCCATTCAGAAACAGGCAAAAGAACATAAATTGTAGATGCAAGTCGTCAAAGATAACAACATACTTCCTGTTGTTTAGGCAAATTTGAAGAAAAAGAGACAAATTAGAGTCCTCGAACTTCAAGTTTGTTTCCTCCCAAAACCAAACAATCCTTTCTAGGAAGCTATGTTCTCTTGCATGAGACCTTGTATGATGGAATTTTTTATTGACTAGACATGAATGACATAGGGTGGCACTTTTGTTGTACAATTCTAATCTGCAAATAAGCATCCAAGAGCCTTCAAAGCTGTATCAAATTTATTCTCTTGAACAAGCTCTAATTGGAAGCAGATTTGACACAACTCCAAGAGGAGGAGCTCCAAAAGAATCATGCTCATGTTGTGCCTCCAAGGAACAGATTGTAATAGAAAATTACATAAGTGACCCAGTCATTCACCTATCTGGATGGTCACATCCTTAGCTGATCAAATGATGGAACTCTCAGGGTTCAACAAGTGGCAGTAACCTTTCTATTGCTTGTTGCAACTCATCCAAATGTTGTCTTTAAAATTGAGACTCGTGGAATCCTTGAGCAAGATCTCTTTCTTATTTCGGTTACTAATGGGGCTCAAGCATTTAGGCACAAGAAACAACAATCAGTTGTTGTTCATGGATCTTGGCAGCTGGCTTGTCTCATTCTTGATCACCTTTTCTTTGGTGTTAGTTTCTAATGTGTACTCTAGCACATGTGAATGCAAATTCAAAGGGACACATCCTCTCTAAGACAATTGTATTGCAGCGTGCAGTTGAACAGGCTGAATAACTGAGAGGGGGGTGAATCGGTTCTTTGCACACAACTTTACAAAACTTTCTCTTTATCGGTTAATACTTAAACAGTTCCAATAACAACTTAAGAATTGTGGGTTTAGCATATTAAACATCCACAAAAAATATAAACATGAAATGCATAGGAACACCAAAACAGAGAACACCAGATTTTATGTGGAAACCCCAAGATGGGTAAAATCACGGAGAAACTAATTCTCATGAAATGTAAAAACATCTGTTAGGGTGACACCAGTTGAGGTGATTTGATACAAAGGCTAGCTGCCAGAAATGCTCACTGTCGGTCGGCTCACTGTTGATAAAGAGGCTCACTACCAACACAAGGACTTCACTGCAAGTACACAAGGGCTCATTGCCGGAAGATATGCAAAATGAATAGAATCCACCTCTAAAATCTACAGACTGTTATGCACAAACATGGATCTCCTTCGTAGGAATTCGTAGGCACTTTGCATTTGCTCCACAAATATGCCACACATACATTCACTTGTACATTTGTGTACTTGCGCCACATGCTTATGTTCATGCCTTACTTATACAACACCATGAGATCCACCAGGTCGGCCACACAATTTGAAATAAGTCAAACCAACAACATTCCCACGGTGGAAAGGAATGAAATGAGGACCACCTCGACCAATACAACACACCACACTATACAACACCTTCTCCAAGGTACACAGTTATGATCAGCACGTTATAACACCAAAGTTGGGACCGAAAATACATCCACATAGGATCGAGCATACAATGTAAGAACCCCAACAAGTTCTAACTCTGCCAAACCACTAATTTTCTATGCAAATGATATATTTGTTTTGATATGACAATATAATGCAGCAAATAAAAGATATTGCAATAATAATTTTCCAACTCAAATTTGAAATTGCATTGAAAATACACAGCTGAAAATTCCAGATTTTTATACCAGCTTGAATACTCGGAATTTTCACAAAATAATGACAACCCAGTTCATTAAATAACCCCTATTATTTAAATCAACAATACCCAAAAAATCTAGGAGTTACAATTCATGAACTTACAGGTATGATATGTCTTGAAACCCTTCAATAAACTTCACAAATCTGCTCGTAAATGCTTTGAAAATCTGATTAATAATGGCTGTCAATTCCTTCTATCACTGTAAACTGTTCTGGTAAATAATGAAGCATTCAAACCCTTAATTCTGCAACAATAAATTCATTGTTGGCCTCTAGATGAAGCCAAAGCTCTTGCACAATTCGTTGGGTGTTTCACCAATTCACTATGCTGAAATAACTTGGAAGAATTCACAATTCTTCCAGCTCAAAATCTGAAACCCTTGTTTCAATTTCTTCTCCACACAAACAAAAACAAATGCACAAGTCATGAATGATCATCAATAATGAGGTTGATTTGCTTTTTGATGTGCTTTTATAACTCCAATCTCCTTAATAGCATTTAAATCCATTCTTAAATCCACTTCTAGGTTTTTAATAAGTCTTCAAGCTTGGGTGCTCATATTCATAGATTATAAATGCACTTTAATATCATTTAAAATAATATAACTTGTGTGCACATTGACTTTATAAAATACTTCATATTTTGGCCTCCAAAATATAATCCATTAATTGCACTTTAAGTCACTTAAATGAAGGGTCATGGCCTCATTGAATATAAAGTGACTTTTTAACCTTATAAATAATTATTAATAAAGTGATTAATTATTAATAAAGTAATCACTTTATTAATAATTAAAATAACATAACTCCACAAATAATCATTATTTCTCAATTCTGTCTGAACCTGGGAGTTAACCATTATGTCCACTGTGCACCCAACTGCCTTACTAAAAATAGTAAGGGACCCTCTCTAACATCCACTGACTTACTATAAATAGTAAGTCCCTGAAACTGAGCCAAGTGACGAATGAGTTAATCACTCTGCATACCATGAGTCTGGGTGCCCCTGTCAAAAATAGCTCTGACCATAATTTGACTTACTATAAATAGTAAGTCTCAAACTGGAAGCTCTGTCAATGCTACCACAACTCCAACTTGCTAGCAAATTGTCCAAGTGTCCTGCTAAAGATAGAAACTCTGACTTACGTAAAATAGACACTTACTATAAATAGTAAGTGTGTCGATCTGACTCAAACGAAGAGCAATCCCGACATCACAGACCTCCAGAGTGTAAATTGACCACTGGCTCTGCCACACAACCCCCTTTATCATCCTGATTAGCCTAGGAGGGTCCAAATATAGGCAAATCCCTCAAACTCCAATGCGCATAAAAATGAGGACATTACATACAATCTACAACAATGTATATTCCAGGGGCCAAGAGCTATCAATGAACATGCCAAGCACTTCAACTGATACGCTAGATACACCAACCGATACAGAAATTTGTCGGTACACAACAACTGATACAATACTATGCCAATCATAGTAACTAATAAAATCAAAAGCTGAGATATGAGTGTGTTGACATCAATGACAACCATTAATGACAGCACTATTTGAGAGCATCACCTTCACATTCTAACAATCTCCCCCTTTGTCATTGATGGAACCATTCATCAATAACAAAGCATAGAAATAAACCAGGAAACTTCTCCCCTTTTGACAACAATGAAAAAGGACCAGGAAAAACTCCCCCTTGTTGAAACACTTTGCTCCCCCTGAGAGGAAGCCTCCAAGCACCGATCTAGAAAGATATAGTTGTGGAAAGTATTGGATCAATGCACATACCGGTGCATCTAGTGAACACTAGGAAGGGGCAAAACCCCCAACTTCCCTCTGAGATACTCAAAAGTATCTTTACACAAAGGTTTGGTGAATATGTCTACAATCTGCTCCTTTGTGGGTACATACTCCAGCTTTATTGTACCTTCTTCCACTTTTTCTCTGATGAAATGCTATCTGATGTCAATATGTTTTGTTCTGCAATGCATTACTAGATTCTTTGACATACTTATTTCACTGGTATTATCACACATGATAGGAATTGGTCCATCAAAACTAATTCCTATGTCCTGCAATGTCTATTTCATCCATAACACCTAAGTGCAACATGAGGATGCTGCAATATACTCTGATTCAGCAATGGATAACGTTACAGAATCCTGCTTCTTGCTTGACCAAGCAACTAACCGGGAGCCAAAAAAGAATGCTCCACCACTGGTACTTCTTCTGTTGTCCACACAACCTGCCCAATCTATATATGTTGTTCGTGAAAAATCTGATTCTGCAGGGTACCATAACCCCAAATCTTTTGTCCCTTTCAGATATCTGAAAATCCTTTTACTGCCAGAACATGTGACTCTTTCGGTTCTTGCTGAAATCTCACTACCAAACAAACTGCATACATAATATCAAGTTTGGTAACAGTCAGGTATAACAAACCTCCAATCATTGACCTATATAGAATTGCATCTGCTTTCGGTGATTCATCTTCCTTAGTCATGTTACTGCCGGTAACGATAGGAGTATAGACAGGATTTGAATTTTCTAAACCAAATTTCTTCAGTAACTCTTTCACATACTTGGATTGAGAGATAAAAATGTCTTTGTTGTTTTGACAAACTTGCAATCCAAGAAAGAAATCTAAATCTCCTGTCATTAACATTTCAAATTCCTTCTGCATTTCTTCTGCAAACTTCTTGCACAAGTCATCTTTGCCACCAAAGATGATGTCATCAACATACACAACAACCAAGATCTTTTCTGAATTTACCTTTAAGTACAGATTGTTCTCGGCCCATCCTTTTCTGAATCCTTGATGGATCAAATATTTGTCCAGTTTACCATACCAAGCTCTAGGTGCCTGCTTCATCCCATACAATGTCTTCTTCAATCTACAAACAACATCAAGATCCTCTTCTGATCTGAAACCTTCAGGTTGTTGAATGTATACTTCTTCTTTCAGTTCTCCATTTAGGAATGCAGACTTGACGTCCATATGATAAACTTTGAGTTTCTTGAATGCTACAAACGCCAAGAACATCCTCATAGATTCCATCCGAGCAACAAGAGCATAACTCTCCTCAAAACCAATTCCTTCAATCTGTGAGTAGCCTTTGCAGACCAATCTTACCTTGCTTCTTACAACCTTTCCATTCTCCTCCAGCTTGTTCTGGTACACCCATTTTGTACCTATCACATTTTTGTCTTTCAGTCTGGGCACAAGTTCCCAGGTTTGATTCTTTTCTATCTGATTCAATTCTTCATTACATTAATCCAACTTTGATCATTACAAGCCTCTGCTACAGACTTAGGTTCAACTTTAGAAAGTAAACAAAACAAAGCATGATCTTGTGTTGCTTTACTTTTGGTAACAACACCTCTATTTTTATCTCCAATAATCTGATTTTCTGAATGATGTTTCTGAGCATAACTTGGTTTCTTAGTGATGGATGTCAGTGTCAGTGTCGGTGTCGGTTTGAATGTCATCTTCTTCTTTCCTGTCTTCTTTTCTTTGTTATTCTGCGTCGGATTCATACTCAATGTGCCTTTCAGGAACCTTCTGAAAATTTTCATCAACCTTCACATTTGCACTTTCCACAATCTTGTTCAGTCTTTTATTGTAGCACCGATATGCCTTGCTTCTAGAAGAATAGCCTAAGAATATTCCTTCATCAGGCCTGCTAACAAATTTGTCAAGATTCTCTTCATCTTTCCGTATGTAACACTTGCTGCCAAAAATCTTGAAATACTTAACTGTTGGTACTCTTCCATGCCATAACTCATATGAAGTCTTGCCATACTTTCTCCGGTACAAAACTCTATTGAGCGTATATACAGCAATATGTACTGCTTCTCTCTAGTAGATCTCCGATAGATTTGCTTCTCTCAACATAGTTCTAGCTGCTTCCTGAATCATCAGCTTCATCCTTTCCACAACACCATTTTGCTGCGGTGTTCTTGCTACTGAAAATTGTCTCTTAATACCATGCTTTTCACAATAACTTTCAAATGCATCAGATGTAAATTCTCCACCTTTATCAGATCTCAAACACTTAATGTTTCTACCACATTCAATTTCAACTCTAGCCTTGAATATCTTCAATTTCTCATATGCTTCAGATTTATTTCTAAGAAATGAAACCCATGTCATCCTTGAATAATCATCAATGAACAGTATAAAATACCTTTCACCTTGAAAACTTCTTGTTCCGATCGGACCACAGAGATCAATGTGCACAATCTCCAACACACCGATAGATGAATGATCTTTTGCCTTGAATGGTTCTCTTCTTTGCTTCCCTTCTTGACAACTCTTGCAAATGATGTTTTCCAACTTACGCAGTCTAGGTAAATCTCTCACTGCATGAGATGAGCTAATCTTCATCAGATTATCAAAATTGATGTGACACATCCTCCGATGCCAAAGCCAACTGTCATCGGTCTGAGATAACAAGCAACTTCCTTCAGATGCTCCCTCTAAATGGTACATATTATTTCCTGTTCTCTTCCTTATAGCAATCAGATCTCCACACCTCTTCCTGATTTCACATCCCTCATCCTTGAAAATAACATCATTTCCATTCTCACCAACACTTAATAGATTGTGATACAAACCTTTCACATAATAGACATTGTCAGTATTATCCTGACCATCAAATGTAATAGATCCTTTACCAACAATATATGTTGCCTTATCATCACCAAATCTAACAGCACCAACCATCATACCTGCTAAGTGATACAAATTTACTTTTGTCTCCAGTCATATGATGTGAGCAACCACTATCAATTAGCCATTCATTTTTGTTTTTCCTAGCATATAAAGCAGCTTCAACATTATCATCAACCTTAGCACAGATGTTAGTGATATCAATTTCATATTTCTCTTCTTCTTCAGCATAAAACAAGCAATCCGCAGTCTCTGATTCATCATCTGAGATACTAGCATCTCCATTCATATAGTAAGCCTTTTTATTGAATCTTTTGAACTTCTGCCTAGGAGCTTTGTCAAGACATCTAGTAGCCAAATGACCAATCTTACCACACGTAAAGCATTTTAGGGGTAACATACTTTTGTACTTGCCAATACCTTTCCTCAATCTTCTTGCAAAGTTAGCCCCAAACTCTTATTCATCATCACCGTCTGGTTCATCTTTTGATTTTGTAGCTTTGAATGTCGTTTCTGATTTGTTTTTGTTTCTTCCAAACTTCCTTAGCTCAAATGCGGTCAGGGTACCAAACAACTATTCCTTAGTAAACTTTTTCATGTCATACACTTCTTCAATTGCTGAAATTTTGTCACTATAACTGTTTTGTAATGTCATCAAGATCTTCTCCATGAAGTCCTCATCGGTAATAGTGCCTCCTTGGTTCTTGACTTCATTAACTGCATTCTCAACTCTCTGAAAATAGTTTATGATATATTCTCCGTCTTCCATTCTCAGGTTCTCATAATGTCTCTTAGCTGTCAACTTCTTAGATAACTTAACTCTGTCATTTCTTTCATAAATTTCCTTCAACTTTTCCCAAACTTCATAAGATGTCTTCAATGAAATAACCTTATCAATCTTTGATAAAGAACTAGTAATAGCATACCTCGCCTTTTCATTTTCCACATATTCCTCAATTTAATTAGGTATAGTCGGTCCATTTTGCGAAGGAACATACTTTGACTCTACATGCTTCCATGTCTTGTAACCAACCGATACCAGGTATCCTTTCATCTAATCTTTCCATGAATTGTAGTCTGATCTATCGAACATAGGAATAGTCAATTTGTGTGCCCTCATACCAATTGTTTAACAAGCCGAATAACTGAGAGGGGGGTGAATCAGTTATTCGCACACAACTTTAGAAAACTTTCTCTCTGTTGGTTAATACTTAAACAGTTCCAATAACAACTTAAGATTTGTCGGTTTAGCACACTAAACATCCACAGAAAATATAAACATGAAATGCACAGGAACACCGAAACAAAGAACACCAAATGTTATGTGGAAACCCCAAGATGGGTAAAACCACGAAGAAACTAATTCTCGTGAAATGTAAAAAGATCTGTCAGGGTGACACCGGTTAAGGTGATTTGATACAAAGGCTCACCGCCAGAAATGCTCACTGCAAGAAGGCTCATTGTCGGTTGGGTCACTATTGATAAAGAGGCGCATTGTAGGTCGGCTCACTGCTGATAGAGAGGCCCATTGCCAATACAAGGGCTCATTGCCAATACAAGGGCTCACTGCCGGTACACAAGGGCTCACTACCGGAAGATATGAAAAATGAATAGAATCTACCTCTAAGATCTACAGACTGTTCTGCACAAACACGAATCTCCTTCGCATGAATTCGTAATCACTTCGCATATGCTCCACAGATATGCCACACATACATTCACTTGGACATTCGTGCACTTGTCCCACATGCTTATGTTCATGCCTTACTTATACAACACCATGAGATCCACCAGGTCGGCCACACAATTTGAAATAGGTCACACCAACAACATTCCCATGGTGCGAAGGAATGAAATGAGAACCACCTCGACCAATACAACACACCACTCTACACAACACCTTCTCCAAGGTACACGGTTCCAACAGTTATGATCAACACATTACAACACCAAAGCTTGGACCAAAAATGCATCCACATAGGATCAAGCATACAATCTACCACAATGTAGATTCAAAGGACCAAGAGCCATCGATGAACACGCCAAGCACTTTAACCGATAAGCCAGATACACCAACGGATACAGAAATCTGTTTGTACACAACAACAGAAACAATACTATGCCAATCATAGTAACTGATACAATCAGAAGCTGAGATATGAGTGTGTTGACATCAATGACAGCACCATTTGATAGCATCAACTTCACATTCTAACACTCTAGATACATGTGAATGCAAATTCAAAGGGACACATCCTCTCAAGGACAGTTGTATTGCAGTTTGCCATTTTCCTCTATGTTCATCTTTTATTGTTCCCAAAAATGGTGGTCCTTATCATAACGTCTCAACAGATTTATCATTATTCCTCACCAAATGACACCATTCTTCAAAGCAATTTTAATATCCACACTAAGACCAACCAAACACCTATACATCATCTTTTTGTGGGGAATGAGCTCAGTCTTAAAGAACTAGATAGTGAGAATTTTGGTTGCAAATTACCTCAATGAATAGGAATAATCCTTTCACAGATTATAGGAGGCACCTTCTCTAATAGCATGATTTGTAAGGTCTTATTCTTAATGATTACCCAATTTCCCTGATTACTGCATAATTACCTGCTTCCCTTAGCATCAGATCTGCAATCTGTAAAGTTTATAAACAGATTTGGAAGTAATAAATGTTGTAATTAGTGTTCTTAAGTTCCTGGAAATGAAATCATATTGTAGTCAAATGAAGTTGGGTCCCTAGATTCTTGTTTTATTTGGGTTCCTTTCCTTGCTTGAAGAAACAATCATGTGTTTCTCCCCTCATCACTCTCTATTTTGTTTCCCCAAATTCAATCATGTTACCTGCTTACATATAAATTAATGGCCACGTACATTCCTACAGCCTTGTTGGATCCTCACATTTTAGTTTAAGATATGTTACCAGAAATGGCAAGAATCAACACCAGCATGAGACCGAACAAGAGTGTGGACAGGATAGCCAGGGCACACCCCCACCACCCCAAGTACCTTATGGCATACTTAGAAGTACCTAGGGTGGCAGGGGTGCACCTTGGCCATCCCATGATGTGCCCAAGAGCTCCTAGCCATGGACCCCCAACATATTTATATTTAAAAAAACAATTAACTTTGATCAATGCATTATTATATACAATATATTTTAAAATTATTATATTTTTTTCTTATTTTACCCCAAGGTATCCCCGCGACCCAGCCCGGCGACCCAGCATCCCATATCTTGGGTACCCAGGGCGAGCTGAGGCGAGACTAATCCTCAAAGGATGGACCAAACCGCCCGCAAGCCAGGTCATCAGTCAAATCCGGGCGAGAGTTGAACCCGAGACCATGAGTCGTCCACCCACAGCCTCAAACCAACTCCACTACCCGTGCGGGCAAAATTATTATATATTATCTATTTGAATATATGATTATATATTATTATAAAATTTATTATATGTTGGAGAAAGTTGTCTCAACCTTGCTCGTCTAATTTCAATATTTAATACTTTGTATGCATTATTATTTTGTTTTTAATGAGCTTGTCCTCACATGAAGTAGGCAGCCCACATTGAGGTGGCACTCTGTAATGTCCTTAACCCAAAATTTAATATTACTCTCAGATCTAGAAAATAGATTAACAAATATTAAGCAAAATTTCACCGAAAACACCAAAACTAGTCAGCTATTCTTGCACAAAAGGACATTAAATTGAATGAAACTTCATATAACACCATTGAAATGTATTTTCTGATATCCAAAAGTATATTATCAGGTTTGAAATTGGATTTATAACAGCAGAAAATAATATAGCTTCTAACACCAAAATCTTTGCAACACCCACAAAACTGACAAACTGAAACCACCCGGTTAACTCCAAACACCACAAACTAAAACTGTTTGAACTCCAAAATGATATTACAGATTATATGATCCGATAAAAACATGATAACCACAACATAATGTTGTAGCGTACACACAAATACTCAAAACTACAATGATCACGCAACTATGCTGGAAAAACTCTTATGCAACACAACCCACAATGCTAAAACTACACAACATTGACCATTTGGCATGATGATCTATAGCTAAGATCAGAAAATACAATTAAATTGCAACAGAAACACCTCAAAACACATGTGGAATCACTGCAACAACATCAATGGAGCCCTAAAAACAAACAATGGAAAACTACTGAAACTGTTAAAATCTTGAAGCTCCAATACAACCTCTGGATGAAGTTGCTCAGGTTTTGTCCATCATCCACCTGAAACTTATGGGTTTACATCCACAAGCCTCCAATCTCCTATGGGTTTTTGTCCACGGTAGAATATTGCAGAATGTGAAGTTCATAATATGAGAAATTGAGAAGTAGAATTAGCATACAGATCAATCCCCCCAAATATGTTTTGTATCCATCTTGTCCTTGGCCAATTTGGTGGGAAAATCATTAATTAGAAATATGACAAATTCCACTCCACTCTTGCTTGCCAAATTTGCTCTTGGTGGGAAAATCATTAATTAGAAATATTTCAATTTCTCACTCCACTCTTGCTTGCCAAATTTGCTCTTGGTGGGAAAATAATTAATTAGAAATATTTCAATTTCCCACTCTACTCTTGGTGGGGAAATCATTAATTAGAAATATTTCAAACTCCCCATTAAGGCACAAAATCCAATGTCCAACTAAGTGTTTCCCAATATTTAATTTAATATTTAAATGTCATTTTGATAACGAGAATATTTATACATTCAAAAAAATTTAAATTGATTGTTCTCCCAAAGCTAATCAAACCACAAAAGAATAAAATGGGTTAATATTGACCAAAATTAAATTTTAAACAAAAGGGTTCATGACAAGTCTCCCGTCTAGAAATCGATGCAAGTTTGAATGCTCAGGAATCTCTAGACCTTCCCAAGTTGCATCCTCTATTAGTAAATTCTTCCATTGTATCAAGTATTCACCCAGACTTGCCTAGACTCGCGATTACTCGGTGAGGCACCTTCACCGAGTCTAGGGGACTTGAACTCGAACTCAGTCGAATCTTTCCCAGACTCACCAAGTCTCTAGACTTCGCCAGACTCACCAAGTCTTGGCATGTTTGGGCCTAAGACTTGGCCATCTTTTTTTAAACCTCGCAAAGTTTCAATGTGTGTATGGTTTATGAGATGCCCCCAAACTATATACATGGAAGATAACATTTAACTCACCTACGCTGACACTTGGCACCGATTCTCGCTTGAACTCTAGAATGGTCATTTCTAGTTCACACTTGCTCAAACTGTTCTCCCAATCTGGCATTAAGTCTCGGGTCGTGTGCATGACATTCGAGAATATGGAAAATTTCTCAAAGTCATCCTTCGAGAAGAAATTTAATCGAAAGAACTCTTCCAGCTTACTTCTTAGGTTCTGCAATTATATCATTCTTGGTTATCCTCTGCATCAATAAGGCTACAACTGTGTTGGAGATTCCTTTCTGAATATCTCCAACCACCTTTATCAGTAAGGCAAATTCTTCATTGAAATTTTCAAACATCTCCTTTGCCATGATTACTGCATTGTACCAACAAGCAAAATCATACGCTTTTCCTTCCCTTATCACTTCACCATCGGCCAACATCTACCTGGGTGTTTCCATTAAGGCTTGCAGGTGTGAGATCACTTCATCTTGATAAATATGCTCCATCATCCCATGACTCATTTGTGCATTATATCCTAGAAAGGATAGTTAATGCCCTTTCATATATCTACGCCAAGTATTCAACAAATTTATATGCCTCTTTCTGGATGTTCTTCATCCAAGCCTCTACACTCTGGGAAATTTGTCTCATTTTCTCAATACCTTCCACTGACTCAGCTGGAAGAACTGTAGGAGGAACAAACGCTTGGCTTTCTTCCCTTACTGGATGGGATAAGTTTTTCAGATATCCGCACAAAGCCCAATTCTTACTTTTCACCTTTTGGTATTTTTCCTCCAACTTCCTCATCTTCTCCTTCATTGCTTGGATAGAGTCATCAAACTCTTTGATTACCCACTCCCTGGTGGCATGTCCTAAATCCAGTTTTGTCACATTTTACTCGTCTGGAGCAATTTGGTCCCTAGTTTTGTCAACTGTAAGTAATGCAATCTATAGAGTCTTGTTGTGACCTCTTTCACACATCGCCCATTAAAAATGGGACCCATTGTCTTTTGTTCACTTGGCCTTTTCGGTTTTAGTTTTCTCAGTAGCTATAGCTCTGGTCCCCTAAGTTCCTCTTATTCCAATGAGAAGTGGTGGGTTAGGTCTAAAGTCTAGGTTATTTCCCTGTGTTTTTTGGAACATTTCCCGATTTAAAGTTGTGAATTTGAATAAGGCAAATTTAAGTGCTATAAGAAGAAAATTTCCAGAATCTTCTACAAGGCCCCATTGCATCTAAATGGAAGCAAAAATTGAACAATCAAAAATTAGTTAAGTGTTAACCCAAAGAATATTGAGAAGTGATAAATCACCAAGTCTAATCAAAGTGAAAGGGGAGATCTGCAAAAGCAAATAAAACAGGGATTCACGACAAAGATAAGGTTCCAGCACCTATGTCAATTCAAGCCCATTGAACTCTACTCTCCATAGGTTAAAAGCAAATACCCAAGTCCAAAATTCCTCCACTCAGTAGCACAAAAAGAGAAGGCAAAGAAAAGCTTGAAGATACTAAAATCTACCTTCACAAGTTAATTCATTAATCAGTACCAGTTTCACAAAAGGGACAGAATTCACCAATGGGCATGTGTCAGTATTCATTAATCAGGGAATTTGTGAGAATGATTGGATACATGGAATACCTCTGAGGTGGAAAGACCTCCTGTGGTTGCTAGTTTAAGCCAGTTGAAGTTGTTCCAGGACTTTAAAATCCATTTGCAGGCTGGATATATATACCCGTGGATGTTGTTTCTCTAGTATTGCAAACTCCTCATATGCTGTAAGGTGCCAATGTATACTAAATGCAAGAGTTAACAAAATCTGTCTCCATTATCAAATTGGTGATTAAGAAGTAAATCTGTCTGCATATACAGGGTGAACATAGCCGCATCATGAAGTCTTGGGTGACGAAAAATAATGGTCTAAAGTTACCCAATGTCTAAAACGAATGCCAATGAAAATATAAAGGAAACAGTCTTGAATCAGGAAACTCCAAATCATCAAGAGGTTGCTAATAATAAGGCCGACCAGCAGGGAAATGACGCTTTGATGCCCTTGGTGTTTTAGATACGCTCGAAAAACATATTCATAGTATGACTCAACAAGAGAGAAGATGTACCATACGATTGTGTGTTTTAGATACGCTCGAAAAACATATTCATAGTATGACTCAACAAGAGAGAAGATGTACCATACGATTGTGTCCAGGAGAATGGCATCTCCGATGATGATGGGCATATTCTATTTGTTTCAGAAGTCAGCAATGTACCACCCACCTTCAGTGATTCACACCTAGTGACGTTTGAACATTAATAAGAAAGAAAGAAGGCCCAAGCCTAGAAAATCGTTTTGAAGAAGCTAAACGCAGAAGTCATGGAAGTTTGAAATCCTTGCAAACTGTTAAATGCCCTAAGCACGAACCATCCACGGTCATGGAACTAGAAGAGTCCCGCCTCAAGAAAGGAATCCACGGGAAGCTAAGGAAAGCCATGTCAAAAAACGACTTTGTGGGGATAAAAAATTTGTTCGCCACATGCCCCTTTAATGCGCCCATAGCATGATTTCTAGTGAGTCGTGGAATGCAAGCAAGGAGGAAATTTCACAAGAGCCTTCAATATGCTCGCCCGGTTCAATTTCTTCAGTCATGGAACCCGATCAAGTAAAAAAGTCTGCCTTGGAGGTTCAAATGCGCTCTAAGTGCGTTTTGTACTAAGCCAGGGGATCGCTACAGAGAAAGAGTCCACCGTCGAAGGCACCCAAATTCGCCCAGGGCGCAGATAGTAGTCATGAAATTTTCCCATTGCAAAATGTTCGTGAAAGGCCCTCAAATACACGTTGAACGCATATTGCAGTGAATGAAGGAAACTTTTAAAAGAAATAGTTTGCAGGGGAACTCAAAACGCGCCCAGGGCACAAAACGGCGAAAGTCAAGGAATTTTAGTAAAAAGGGAATCCACGATGGAGCTTAATTCGCGCTCTAAGCGCATTTTTGATATAGTGGAGGAATGTGTGTAAAGTTCAATTCCATAAGGAAACTCAAATCGCGCCCGTAAACTATTATTGTGGGAGAAAAACTTCTAAAGTATCAAAACATTTTATTAATACAAGCTCATGGGCACTAAGTTACACAAGCAAAGGAAATAACAAATCTCCACCAAAGTGCTATATGTGCTATTTGGTCACAATGGGAGATTATTTAAAATATTTAAAATCCTTAGCCAAGAAACATTAAAGTCGTCCACATTAAAAGAAAAGGAGGTCATTTATTTGCTAAGGAGAAATCTTCCCCTCTATGTCTATGGAAGAAACTACAAGCTTTGGAGAAATGGTGAGGTGCGGGTAATGCATGTGAAATATCTAGTGCCTGAGATTCTAGTGAATTTTGGAAATAAAGAAAATGAGATATGTGAAATATCTAGTGCCTGAGATTCTAGTGAATTTTGGAAATAAAGAAAATGAGATGAAATTCTACGACAACGAGATAATTTGAGCTCAAGTGTGAACAGGAATTTTGAATGAAGTGAAGAATTTAGATATTCAAGGAATAAATTGGAACATAAATGGATTTTTTATTAAAATCGAAAATTAATTAAATATTGAATTTCATATTTAATATTTAATTAATAATTAATATTTTTTTTTAAATAACAAAAATGATCAAAAATTTGGAAAGTGGAAAATAAATTGCTTTTTGGGAATTATTTTGGAAAATTAATTAAATAGTGTTTTTTCCAATATTTAATATTTAATTCTGAAAAAAAAAAAATCCAACCTGCACATGGATGAGACTTCATGACGAAGTTAAAGCGCCCAAAATGGTATCTTCCAAAAAGCAAATGGAAAACTTGGAAGAGAAGTAAAAGCAGCTACCTAAGATTAGCTCACAGTGATTATAGTAGGTTTTCTCGGTTGATTGCCTATATAAGAAAGCCATCCTTGCTTCATTCTCACACTCAAGAATTGAAGAACAAGCTGAGAAATCTGGAGAATTTGCAAAACATTTTTGAGGAAGTTGCGTGATATTTTTCAGAGAGGAAAATCTTGAGAAGATTTTCTAGAGAGAGGTGAAGTCGTTTTAAGTTGGAAAAGGTCAGAAGAAGCTATGAAATTCAGAGGAAGGAAATTCTACAGTAAGCTTGAAAGTCTGAGGAAAGAATTGGATTCGTTGAGAGAGAAAATCTCTTTATAGGGAGAAAGTAAAGGGTTTTTAATGAATTATCAAAATTTTCTCTCCTCCATGGACAAGTTTATTTGTGAGGAAGAAATTTGGTATGCTTTTTTCATTTCTTGCATGCTCTTATGTATATCTAAATTCTGTTTTGCAAGAAGGGGAAATGGCAAAACCAAGAGGAACAAGTTTGACCAGAAACCAATTGATCAAGAACGAGCTGAGGAGATTCTATCCAGAATCCAAAATTGTGTCAAAATGGGCGGATGTTGGTGACACGAACCTCGGAGGTCTAGACTTGAGTGAATTCAACAGGAGGATGCTCGGGTACAAGGGCCATGATCCGACACACTTGGCTACTCAAATTGTCAAAAGTGGGATTGTGGCTGCAGCTGGTTTTCTTCCGGCTTTTCAACATGCAGAACTGATCGTTGAATGCTCAAGTCACTATGATTCAGATGATAGAACAATTAGGGATCTAGATGGAAAATTTATAGTAGATCTCTCTCCACTGGCAATTTCGGAGGTGTTTGGAATCCTGACACATACCGGACAATGGTACTAAAATCAAAGGAGCGAGCACTTAGAGTTTTCACCGCTGGGATTGAACATTGCGAAGGCGTGATAAACGGGAAGTGGTTGCGGAGAAATAGAGCTCACCATTCCAAGTTGCCTAAGCAGTTGGTCTGGCTTGATCTCCAACGTGAATACAGTGATTTAGTCATGATGTTGAGCAGAATATTCGGGATTCCACAATCCTATTACTTTGAGGCATGGATGTGGTAATTCATCGAACAGGTAGTCAGAGGCTTCAACAACATGGATTGGGCTGGGATGATTAGCGACAACCTGAATGAGCAACTTGTGAATTTGGAGCAGTCAGGAAAGTTTTGTATGAGCTCATATGTTATTTACATGTTGGCTTGGATGATAAAATATGATGGATTGAAATGCAAAGGAGCGATAGGAAGTGGTGCCTACCGCTTGAAGGTGCATGAATGCTATCCTTAGTTGCAATTGTATGCTAAGGATGATTTTGTCAGAGTCAACGATGCTTTCGCAATGCGTATTGTCAAGACTCTACAAAAGAGACTGCACATGAGACTGTCAATCGAGGCAATGGAATTGATAGAGAAGTATGGAGCATGGTTCATCCAGTTCCCTACCTTCTCTTACATCAAAGTGCAGGGATTTTCTTTGCGATCATACAAACTCCCGAGATATCCCATTGATAAGATGGTACTGCTAGAGGTCACCAAACAGCTAACAATTTATGACAAAATTCAGAAGAGAAAGAGGAAATTGGCACTTGAATTCCCAATCTCTATAGGAGAAGAAGAGGTGAAGATGTGTCCTTGTTTGCAGGCAGTCGAAAAATCATCAAAGGAGCTTCATTTCTACCGTCCTACACTTTTCCCAGCAAGGCCAGATTATGATACCTATAACAAAATCAGAGTGGTGGCAGGTGTGAAGGATCAGCACAAGATGCACCTCAAGGATTTATGGGCCAATGTTGCAGATGAGAATAAGATCAGAAAGAGGGTGTATTCCAGGTTGCCACTCCATATGATCAAAGCATGCAAGATCATCCAAGTACCTGATCAAGTGGAAGAGGATATGAATATGATCCAAAGAGGATACAATCGGGAAAAAGAAAGGATCGTCCATCCATATGATTGGTCCAAGAAGGAAGTATTGGACATTGATTCATTATCTGCACTAGTTCTAGAATTCACGAAATGGTGGGTTGAGCGACGCGACAGATCAACAGGCTGGAGGTACCGAAGGATAGCCTGACATATAACTTGATGGATCATCAACCGCTGCTGGATGAGAGACCAAGGCAATCCTCAACAGTGAGAATTGAAGGAGAAATTGGATCAGGGAGTGTTGAACGAAGAAAAGGAAAGAGTGTTGCTCGAGAAGTGCAGCCAAGAAGTAGGCCTGACCATCACATTGAAGAGCCCCAGCAGAAGAGGCAGACGTCGGGACTACTCCATCATCACCTAGTCGGACTTCGATTTTGCAGGAGATGGATCCTTTCACCAGAGGAGAAGTAGAAACAAGCAAAAAGAGAATAGAACAGGAGATCAAATGGCCAGGTCGGTGCAAGACAGAGAAAGCATGAATGCCTATCAGGAGTTCACCCAAGAAAGAAACAGAGAGCAAGATGTTGCCACTGATGAAAGTCTTGGCACTATTTTAGAACGAGAAATGATGGAAACAGAGGTTCCTGCGGCAAAAGCAGAAATTCCTGCAATAGAGGCAGAAATTCCTACTGTAGAGGTAGCATCTCCCAAGACAACGGCAGAAAGTCTTGTAGTCGAGGAAGAGATTGATGTAAGGGCAGTATAAAGGCAAGAGTAGTTGTCAGTCCGGATCATCAGAATATTGTCGTTCCAGATTGGTTAAGGCAAAGGCTGCAGAAAAGTCAGGAGAAAGAGGTAGACCCCACATTCAAGTTGCAGGAAATTCTGAACCGATTCAACAGACCAAAGGAAAAAGGCAAGGCCAAGAATTTTGCAAAAGTCATCAGAGGAAACTTTGGATCCAGAACTTTACAGTTTGTAGTGCCTGCAGTCGATAAAGCAAAGGATCAAATTACTGCAGATGAATATAATGTGACGGAGTTCGATCTGGGACATGCATCTCGAGAGCAAGTTATTGAAGAATTCGAGGATTTTGCACAAGCGATGAAAGAAAAGATGGGGAAACTGGAAGGGAAATATCAGAAATTGAAAGGTGAGAACAAGGCTTTGTGTGAATATCTGAGCAGTTTATCTCATCCAGTGAGGGAAGAGGGCCAAGCCTTTGTTCCTCCCACAGTTCTTCCAGTTGAGTCAGTAGAAGGCATTGAAAGAATTAGGCAGATCTCTAAGAATGTAGAAGCTTGGATAGAAATCATCTAGAGTGAGGCATACATATTTGCTAAGGACTTGGTGCAAATTCACGAAAGAGCATCAACTATTCTCTCCAGAGTACAGTGCATGGATGAGTCATGGGAGGATGAACATATTTATCGAGATGAAATAATCTCACACTTGCTGGATTTAATGGAGACTCCCAGAGAGATGTTGGCTGACGATGGAGTGGTCAGGGAAGGAGAGACGTATGACTTTGCCTGGTGGTATAGCACAGTAATCATGGTGAAGGAAATGTTAGAGCATTTCAACGAGGAGTCCACTCGATTAAAGAAGGTAATCAAAAATATCCAGCAAGGGATCTCAAACACAGTTGCATCACTGTTATCGCTGAGATTGGTTGAAAATGAAATAACTGAGGACAACCTAAAAGGTAAACTGGAAGAGTTCTTTCAGTCGAATTACTTCACGAAGGACGACTTTGAGAACTTCTCCATTTTCTCAAATGTCATGCACACAACCTAAGACTTGTTGCCGGATTGGGAAAGTAGTTTGAACAAGTCTGAGCGAGAGGTGACAATCCAAGAATTCAAGCGGGAATCAACGCCAAGTGTCAACGTGGATGAGTTGGAGACCGTGTTGACCAAATTCCATGCATTCAAAGGGCGAGGTCAAACATAGGCTATTCTAGGCAAAGGTGCATTTATTGCATAGTGGGCATTCATGTCGCCCCACTCTCCCGTTGAATAGGCATTGATGCAGGAGCATCCTGGGTGTAAGGGCAATCTTGCATCACCCAAAAATATGTGTTTTCTATTCAATAAGGGCTATTTTGTACAAAGTTGCTATTTTTGGAAACTTGCTATTTTTAGTAAGTTGGC
>MU225099.1:2741439-2761055 GCA_018584345.1 Thuja plicata
ACAATCAGATTATAAAAGGTGAACTTGTTGAAGCAAAGAATCACATTGAGAAACTTCACACCAGCAGTGATTTGATTGATGAACAGAGAGACAAACAGAAACCTAAAGGTGATATGACTGGTATTGGATTCAATGAAGCTGAATGTTCAAAGAATCAGGAAGAGAAATCAAATGAGAAGATTGATACTGAGAAACCTTCTATTGAAGAGCCTAAAGAACATATCAGACCCTTCAGAGGTAGATGCTTTGGCTGCAACAGATTTGGACACATGAAGAGAGACTGCAGAGGTAATGCCCCTTTTAGAACTTTTTCTGGTTATTGTTTTAACTGTAATGGACATGGGCACAAGAAAGCAGAATGCAGAAAACCTAATCAATCAGGATATAGACAAGACAATGGAAGAGAACCTACAGTGAAACCTACATGCTACAAATGTAATAACATTGGACACATTGCGAAATACTGTAAGTTGCAAGTCAATCAGGAAAGAAGACCTCCTATATATTACAAATGCAATAATCCAAGACTTTTTGCGAAATTTTGCAGGTATAATGGATCAGACAACAAAAGAGTACCACCTCCTATGAATTCACAGAAGAATGGAAATGATATTGGTAAGAGTGTTGCAGATGTGAAGAGTGATTTTGAAAGTTGTTTCAAGAAGGCAGAAGACAACAACAGTGGTAAGATATGGAAGATCAAAGAAACTAGTGAGACATCAGTTCAGGGAGAGTCAATAGAGGCTATTGGATCTTCGCCTGATGGTAGCAAGACAAATCGACCTAATTGGCCAATCATGGCCTTTGGGGGAGCATTGGATACAGACAACAGAATATATCCTGCCCCGAAATGCGTGGATTGAGCTCATGCGAGCTTGGGTATAAGCTTGGCCGACATCATGAAGTATACATCTAAGAGCGCAACATCAGCCGACACACATATTTTGTTCGCGAGATCTAACAGCCGACTGGACAGTTTTAAGTGAAAGTGAAATTCATAACTTAACTTGTATAAAGCACCACCACTTAATGACTTATCTCTTTACCATTTGACGAAGAGCGAGCTAAGGAAATCAGAGAGCAGAGAAGTTCAGATTATTCTACATTGGCCGTGCGTGATCGATTGAAGGATAAACTCGAAATTCAGCGAAAGAAAGGTATTTTACATCATCTAGCCATGGATGCACCTATTATTTTTGATGTTACAGATAGACCTAGGTATAAGTTTAAGAAACATCTGTTCAAATCATGTAAAGAGGATCCAGAGGGAGCATTTTCCCAAGCCCCGTATGGCGTATTACACGTAGAAGATATTAGGGCTTACATACATTGTAAGTATGACATACTGGGAATTGATGATATATCAACTAAGATGGAGTATATGACTGACAATGGAGTCATGAGAGAAGAATACAAACATATCAATCAACTGAGCATAATGAAAATTCTGGATTTATGCGAATTCGATGAAGATGAATGGTTCAAAATACTGTTAGGTAGGGTTCATGATCAGTTTATCTGGATTGATGATCAACCTGTGAAGATTTGTAGTGACCTAATCCATGAAATCACTAGATTGGACAACACCGGAGTCATTCCTATTGTGGAGAAACATGTGAAGAAAGAAGTTGAAACCCTAACTCATTCCAAATGGGACAGACGGGCAATGACAGTAGATGACATCTTTCAGCAAGATGTAAGATTGATTGCAATGATACTTGGGTACAAGTTCTACTACAATAGCAGACCTAATACAATATCTGCTGGAGTCATCATGATGGCAAGGAGAATGGTGAAAGAAAATGTACAATATAATCTATGCGAAGTTCTGGCACAACAATTTCTTGAGAATGTAAAGCTTGTGAAGGACAAATCGAAAACCTTTAGATTTGGTTCATTGTTGATGCATATGTTCATTCATATTGAGCACAAGTTTCCTGGTTTACATCCTAGTGGTTGGAAGTATGGAGTACCCATTGGCATATTGATTTCACAGAGCTACAAAAGACAGAATGCTACTTGGGTTGACGGTGAATTATTTGGTATGATCAAGATTTTACAGAGACAGATGAAGACAAGGTACAGAATACATGAAGACATTGTTGAGAAATACAAAGATACAATCTGTTTCATGGTTGAAACTGATTGTGTGTGCTTTGAAGCAGTCATACCCAGGAAGAAAAGGTGTTACCCCATGGGTTATGAAGTGAGTTATGAAGTGCTTACCATGCAAGTAGAACATGTCCTTGCATCAGAGATTGACACAACAGAGGAAAGATGGGGAACTTATGAAGAAAAGTCAGCAAAAGTGAGAGAAGAACAGACTAGAGGTCTGAGGAAGAGAAAGATAGAAAATCTTGTACATGATTGCGGAGTTAAAGCAGGATTGACAGAAGAGGAACTTAAAGAAGTCAAAAAGAAGATGACAAAAAGGTCTCTTGGACCTGCAAGTGGAAGTACCTCAGCCCCTCCCACTCCTGAGGTAATCATGGTAGACAGTCCACCTCCTCCTCAACAGCAAACAGCTCAAACTGAAAATGTCACTTCCAGAGTAACAAGATCAAGCATGTAGTCATCACCTAAAGAGAAAAGCACAGTAGGAGAAGAGAAGAAAGCAGAAAAACACATTTGGAAACCTGACTTGAAGATGCCAGAGAAAAGAGCATTAGAGCAAAGCAAATTGGTTACAATTGATAGATATTATAACAGGTATGAAGAAGCAGACAAACTCAAAATTGAGGACATTGTGATAGAACACCTACTTACCTTTAAGAAGACACTGTTAGAGATTGAAGGAAGCATACCCATAGACCTTTATGGGAGATTGGAAATAAGAAAACATGTTGCACAAATTGAAGATGATACAATCAGAAATCAAGAAATAGATAACATGCTGCCTGTGATATCAGTCCAAGAAAGGGACAGAATATTCAAGGAACTTAAACCTCTACTAAGGACCAAGGTGAGATTACTGAAAATCATGGCAAGGAAATATGATGAAGTCACTAAGGAAACTCATAAGGCACTAGAGAAGATACTGATGAGCACTACTTCTAGCAAGCCCTCACCTCCTAAGACCACATCGCCCACACAATTGGGAATGGGTGAGAGATCTAAGGCAACAGAGACATCTGACAAGAGCGAAGAAGATCCATCACCAGATTTCTATGTTTCTAGTGTAGCAGTAACTCAAGACACATCTAAAGATGAGAAGGACCCTTTTTCAGGGAATATGGATACTTCTATGGCAGATGAGGCAGAACAGAAGAAGGAAGAGGAACAGAAAATGGAAGAGGAACAGAAGAAGGAAGAAGAGCAGAAGGAAGAAGAAAAGAAGACAGATCAGAAAGAGGATGAAAAGAAAGAGGTAAACATATCATCCATTTCATTGTTGGCAAGCAGTGATGTAAATGTTGACAGCATGGATGAAGTAGAGCTAGTAAAATTGGCATTTACTGCTTTGAACAAAGCATAGGAAAGGTCAGAACAGAAAGGAGACAAGAAGGCAAAAGTCATCACTAGAGCAATTGATACTGTAAACAAATTGCTTCCAACACCTATTGTTTTCCAGAATAAAGATGACATTGAGAATCTGAGAATCACACTTAATGAATTTGATGGGCACTATGAGAACCTACTGAAGATAGCAGAAGAAAAGGCAGAGAAGACCTACTCAGAGAAGAAGCTGACAGCAGTCTGCAAATCTATAACATGGGATTTAGGCATTGTGAAGACTTGCTTGACAAATGCAAGAAGCTGCATTGGACATGGGAGAAAATTGTTCAGTTATTGCATGAATCCAATAAGGCATATTCAGAATGTAGAAGACATTATTGCCAAAGAAAGGGCAACTCTAAATAGTATGATGGATGGTTGTGAAACATCTTCACAATCCACAACAGAGCTAGACAAAGAAGTCACAAGGATTTTGGCTAAACTCAGTGTACTGGATAATGAGAAAGGGAGAGCATTGACAAGGTTCAATTTGCTGAAAAGTTTTATCACTCCTAAGTTATCAATACTTGAGGTTCATCTCTCAGACTTGGAGAAAGTGACAGATTCACTGGATAAATCTTTGCCCACAGACTTGAAAGAAGCTGAGACCACATCATTTGCACTGAATGGCTTAATTCACATTAGCCAAATTTTGTGCAAGGCAGAAGTAAAGATCTTGGAAGATTCCTTTCAGGATATTTTGAAACTGGTGAGCAAGAATTAAACCCTTTGTTGTATATGCACCTTTGTCATTGTTGTCAAAGGGGGAGAAGAGAAGAAAAAAAAATATATAGATATTATATAGAGAACAAAAGAAAAGAGAAAAGAAAAAGAAAGATTATAGAGGAGACAGATTAGTTGGAACACTTATTCATTTTTTTTGACAAGTGTTGTCATTAATGCCAAAGGGAGAGATTGTTGGCAAGTAACCAATTTTGTGTAAATGTGATTTACTTTTTGGTTGTCATTTATGGCAACACATCTGGGTTTTAGACCGATTCCAGAAAAGATGAGTTTTGGTGATCCAGAAATCGACTAAGTGTAGAAGCAGAGATACAGAAGTGTTTTGGGTGTCGAAGATCGAGATCGATGATTTAGGGTAAGCGAGCTTAGAGGAAGACAGTATGGGGTATGTATGACCTCCACCTAAGATCGATTTTGTTTTGGTTGAGTCTACGGTGAGTTAGACAGAATTGAAGACAGACAGACTGCAGCAGAATAGCGAAACAAAGCAGTTTGACAGTAGTGAAGATTGAGGGAGTATGGCTTGGACTCCAGACAATCGAAGTTGTATTTTGGTTGTTGATAACCTCCACATCGACTATGCAAGAGCGCCAACTATGCATTTAATGTTTACTATATTGAATGTATTTTGTATTGAAGGCCGACTTAGTAATATTTGTAATATTCATACTGAGAGCCGACTTTGTAAAGTTGTGAGATATATATGTAAGATCTTTTTGATAAAGGTTGAGATGTTGTTATAATGTTGTAAGAGAGTTTGTTGGACAGTTGGATGAGTTGTTGAGCAAATAGCAGAGCAGAGAATGACAGAGATCAATGAAGAACTATAAAGGAACTATCTAAGCACCAGTGTTGCTTGTTTTTGTTCATGACTGAGAACACTTTGTAACCTGAATTATATTGTAAGAGCTGTAAGCTTAATTAGCCCCTAACAGGGTAAGAGCTGTAAGCTTAATTGGCCCCTAACAGGGTGTTGTGAACCTTTAACGGGGTTGTTATTCCTCTAACAAGGAAATGTACTATGTAATATTCAGCTCCTAACAGGGCTAGGTCTCCTTACAAGGACATTATACTTTAGTGCATGCTTGTGGGTACCATCCCCACCAGGGTTTTCCCTTGGCCAGGGTTTCCTCAAAAACAAAATATGGTGTTATGAGTATTGTGTCATTTGCTTATGTTCTTTTCTTTACAGCAAGTTTATGGTTGATATTTAATTGGTTGAAGAATTTAATAAAGTACTATAATACTGATTCACCCCCCTCTCAGTATTATCCAATCCTAACATAGTTTACATTGATTATTTTACATTAGTTAATCACATCTATTTTAATAACACTGCATCTTGTAAATTATCTTAACTCTAATATTTAATGTATTGAATTCACTGCATTTAATTAAATAACTTTGGGAGAAAAGTGGCATTACACATTATGTCTCTTTATAGAACTGCAATCCAAATGTGGACAAGGAGTTTAGCATCCAATCTACAAATCAGTTAGGCTTGTACTGATGGGCCAATTCAAGAGACTAAAAAATGACGAGAAAAGAGACAATTTGAGTGAGTCTGCTTTCTACTAATTTGACAGCAAAGTTGCTCCCAGCTCTTTTTTTTTAATCCATCTTCAAGTCAAGGATATTCATTTGACCCAATATGGTATCTTTAACATGATATGAACTGTTTGATAAGCATGTTTAGGCTCCACGATATCTTCGTGTAGCTCCATCTTTATAAGTAACTTCTTATAGCTGTTTTCTGAGAAATCAGAACTTTGAAAGGCAGATTTTGATGTGAAAGATATAACCATTTGAAGAATTTGAGTGCCTAGCTGATATAAATGCTTGGAAATTCTTTGCGATAGCTACCTTTAAATAAATTTTTCACCTAGGCAGCAAAGACAACCTAGAACCTGCAATAACATAAAAAGAGGGCTCTTTTCTACTTATTTGTGTTTTGGAATGAATGTGGGCTTGTTTAAATAGGCCTGCCAAGCTATACTCTTGCTTTCTTTCTAAAACTGAAAGACTAGGAAAAGAATGTCATGAATTTTAAGTGCTTTTTACTTTAAATTTCAAATTTTGTTTATGTTTTAATGCTGGCCAACTAAATGAAGCTAGACAGAGTTTAGGAGTGTCTGCACCACTCAAAAAGAGTGCCTATCATGTTTAGTGGCTAGAAGTTGCAGAAAACATGCCTAAATTGTCTTCTTTTGTTCAATTAAACCTGAGCGCAATTTTTCTTTACATTTGTCAGTTAGAATCACCATTTTGGAATGGCATTGCCCATTAAAAAAGCACAACTTTTATCTTGTTTTGTAGTTTGCTTCATGCTAGTCATGGTTTTTGGTCGTTACTTGCCATTAGGGTCAATTGTTTAAAATGAAATTGTCATTTAAAAGGTGCTATTCAAAAAACAGTGATTGCCATCTATTTTTGACTCATCTCCATACTTGGTGCATTTTCACTTCATGTTAGCCACTTAAGTCACAATTCGCACTTGGCATTGCCAACAAAAAAATGTGATTTCGCTTTTAACTTAACCCACTGATGTTGGTCGCACTTTTGCTATCAACTTGTCATTTGCTTTGCTATTTTCCAATCATACTGCTAAATGAAAAGTGTGATATCTTATTTTCATTGTTCTTCTATCCTACAGGTGAGATTTCCTCCTAGATTCCCCACCTTGAAATGGCACCGTCTTCTTATTTTCTTTGTTGTCATGGTTTCTTCTATCTCTTGTTGATTATTGGGATGATTACTTAGAGCACATACATTATTTATTTGTTGCATCCCACATAGATGATGTTGATGATAGTATTGAAGATATTCGTCTTCTCTTTGATGAAATCTCACAGGAAGGTGCATCGCATTCATCAAATGTTTTGAGGGTGCATGTAGATCCTCTTGTCCTTCTCCACAACTATATGCTTCTATAGTGACAGATTCAGCAGACACTCATGAGTTGACAGTTTCAACTCAGTCACCATTTATGTTGACATCTTCTGCGGTGGTACCTCATTATTTTTATCAATCTTTGTCACAATTTGGAATTGTTTGTAGCATCATTTGGAGGACTGATCATCATCTTTGGTCCATACTCTACTTCAGTTTTCACATTGTTCTCCATTGTCACCTTCTTCAGTTAAGATTGAGACTCCCGAGAGTGTGACATTTGAGCAGATTCCAGACTTTTATCCTTATTCCCTCATATTCCTCTCAGGAATGGGAAGATATTCTGCATGCATCATTGGCTCTATTTCTTCCTACGCAGAGAAATGTTGTTCGGTGATCCTGGACCATCTTCACATGTTTGGCGTGACTAGTGGAGTTACCTAACTAGTTCCACTATTAGGTCCCTTTCACATCTTATCACTTAAGCTTACTTAGGGCACACATAGGAATCTTTCTAGAAATCTCTAGATGTCATGTGATCTTATCTTATCACTTTATGTCTCACATCATAGGATTAAGACACTTTTCATAATCTTATGGTGTCCTATGTCTCACCTTGACCTATATAACAAAGTGGTTCCCTTTCTAATCTCTTTGTATTCATTCATGTTGTAGATTTGCATTCATTGATAGGAATACAGTTTATGTTTGTCATATTGATCTTCCCATTTCATTGTGCCTTCCATCAGGCCTCTAGATCTCAGGTGGCTATCTCCATAGCCAAATCTTACAACAGGGTTTTTCAGGGTCTTTCACATCCTATCACTTAAGCTTACTTAGGGCACACATTGGTATCTTTCTAGAAATCTCTGGATGTCATGTGATCTTATCTTATCACTTTATGTCTCACATCATAGGATTAAGACACTTTTCATTATCTTATGGTGTCCTATGTCTCACCTTGACCTATATAACCAAGCAGTTCCCTTTCTAATCTCTTTGTATTCATTCATGTTGTAGATTTGCATTCATTGGTAGGAATACAGTTTATGCTTGTCATATTGATCTTCTCATTTCATTGTGCCTTCCATCAGGCCTCAAGATCTCAGGTGGCTATGTCCATAGCCAAATCGTACAGCAGGGTTTTTCAGGCCATTTTCAGCTCCTATCGGCTGCCAGCCTACTCCTTCATGCTTGCTATACAAATCCAGCCTTAGTACTGGCTGCACCACTCTTTTTTCAGCAGAATTGGACTGCTGTGTCAGTTATTCTGAGCTGTTACAGCCTGCACCATCTCCTAGCAGACTTGAACAGCAACATTGCATCAACTTTATGAACTTTTCTGGCAGTACAGGTTGTTGTAAGTGAATACTATTGAATGCCAGCATTAGTAAGGGATTTATTATTGCAAAAACACTGCTGTTTGGTATTTTGTTGATTATTAATTTATTACCAATTAAGGGTTTGCTTTTGCATCAATATTTGTGAGTTTCAGCTATTGGCTATTATACAATATCAGATTTCAAGTGCTGTTCTGCATTTTTTATTTACCCCAGTTGCATGCATAAGAAAAATACAATTTTTGATCTTATCTATCATGTATAATTGAATCTGCGAGGGTTACAGAATTATAATAGCCGTAGAGAATTCAGATTTTCTCTAATACTTGGCTATTCAGCAATTTGAGGGTTTTCTATAATTCATAACAGCATTGAGGATGGTTGAATTTGCTGTACATAATATGTATAAGTGTCTGCAGTATTGCATCATTGCTAAACAGCTAGGATTTATCAACATTCGTCAATTACTATTAATTAACTTGCACATGTTTGATAAATTATCCATTACCTAGAGTTGTCAGATCGGGGACATGACATTCTTGGTGAAAATCAAGTAGCAGATATTTTCACAAAGCCAGTTTCTAAAGAATAACTTTTTTATCATTGTTATACTTTGCGCATGACCCATTTACATAAAAAAGGGGGAAAGATCATGATATAAGGTACTCTCCCTTGTAGTCCCTGGGTAAAGGTTAAGGGGCAGCATTATTAAGTCCTAGAGTCCTATTATAGATTTATTTATTATACTTTATATTTCCTTACTTAACCTTTTTTGTCCTTTTATGTTTAGATGTCTTACTAAATAACTCCTTCAGGAATGTAACCTCCCTTGTCAATGACACGTCATAGATGCCTTACATGTAACTCCTTAAAGAATGTAACCTACTGAGCAAGTAACTTCTTCAAGAGTGTAATCTTCACACTTAGTGACACGTCATGGTAGCCTTACAAGTAACTCCCCACTCAATGAGGTGTCAAGATAACCCCTCCTCACTGAATGAGATATCATATATCTCTCACAACAAGTTCCAAACGTCTGAAGAGGAAAATCCCAACATTCCCTCCAAGTGAGGAGTTACAAAATACATGAAGGCCCCCTTCTTAATAAAGCTATTTAATTCAAGAGGTTTTCCTCGAGAAAAAATATCCAAGTCCCCCGTCCCCCATGAGAAACCATGGGCTTTTATTTCCCAAGCGTAGCAAAATAAAATAAAAGATTTTTGCGTTGATGTAACTAGCCCGGTCCCCATGATGCTTGTGCATCACATATGTCGAACCTCTGTTATATTCCTTGCAATCTGTTCACTGCTTGCCAGACATTGCTAATATATGGAGAGAGTCGTTCACGGTACAGTCATTTGTTTGATTTTTAAATGTAGGTACTTCTATTTCAATAAAATCTATGTTATGTCTCTTCGAGCATAATATTGTCTGGGTTTCAATGCAATGATTAATGTTTGATGTTTTATAACACTCAGGTTTTCTGCTTGTACTAGTCCGGTCTTAAATATGTCCAATATTCATTTTGGGGTTTGAACATTCCCACTTTATTTTTAGCTTTTACATCCTTTCTTACTTAACTTTCAAGTATATTTCAACACTAGCGTTTCTGATTTAAATTGCATTATTTTTGTGTTTCTCATGTCGATAACTATGTCTTTGTTTTTCAGTTCCAAAGACCCACTGTGCCCATAATCTCTTACGCTCTAACATATTCAATTTGAACAACCTATCAGATGCCACATAATAGTTAAAATGGTGTAAATCCTGTAGTCACTTTGAAATTTGTTTCATATGCTCATTTAGCTGGTGGTAACTTCTCAATACAATCTAATTTATCTACAGGGGTGCCTTAGGTATGATTGCCATTATAAACTTGTTAGATGCTTCAATTGTTGATATGCTCTGCAGTAGTCAGCGGTGGACACATTGGATTTCAACATTTTCAATCCCCGTAATTTCCCTTATGACAAGGCTGGATACAATGTACGACAAGGTTGACTTGCAAATGAACATGATCGAGCATAGAAAAATTGGATAAAATAAAGTTTGTCACTCACCGGTTGCAATTTGCACAAACTATGAAACCGGGTGAAAGTAGAAGTCATAAAACCTTGGTATTAAGCAAAATACCACATTCAGATCGCTATATGTAGAATACCACAATGGACTGAGTCGGATATAAAGAGACCTTCTTAAGAACAAATAGACAGAAGGTTTTATTAAAAAAGAAGAATCAATAAAATCAGAAATACAAAACACAATCAAAAAATGTAACGGTAAACCCTAAACCTTGAATGCTCAAAGATCACGAAATACATACCATAAGTTCCCCTTTCGGTTAGCCTGGCCTGCACCACCATGTTGAGAAGAAAATCGGCAGCTTCCCTTGCATCTTGCACTAACTTTTGAATATCTGTAAGGGAGGAAACTGATCTGTTTTCCTCAAACTTAGATCTGATTTCTTTTGCAGACTGAGTGAGCATTATATCATCACCAGAGAACGATTTTTTTCTTGCTCTCAGCAGAGCTCTGTACACAGAGATTACCTGCTCTCTCATCTCCCAATCCTTAAAATTTCGGCACCAGAATAAATTTAGCCGGTCCTCAGAAGCACAACTAATGTATAACTCTTCCCTATTTTGAAATGTTTGGGAATCGCGATTCTTAGCTTTTGGGGACGGGCATTGAATGAATGAATGAAGAATTTTAATGACGGCTGGGAGATCATCAGTCTAAGGAACCATGAAACACATCCTAAGACTAACTTCTTAGACTTTCTCATATTCGATCTTCTTAACAATCAAACTAGGTATCTGTTTAATCTTATCCTCTTCAATCCCACTTTTTATTGTTGTAACTATGAAAGTTAAATAACTTGTAATTAACATTTTCCTTAGGTTGCTCTTTTTCTTATTTTTAATGATGAACATGGTATGTTTCTTTCTTTTGGAAATTAATTTATTTTTAATGAATAGTTGTGGTATTTTTTAGTAATTTATATTAAAGTATACTATTTTTTTTCTAAAAGTAATGGGAAGCAAGATTACTTCTTAGAAGTCAAATGGGCAAAGTTTGGAGGGCAAAGTATACACAGACATAGTTTATATTAGAAAACACAAGCAAAGACTCGAGAACATAAAATGCAAACAAAAACCGCTAAGTAGTGAGAGCAATAGTAGAGGGCGGCAGCATTGGATCCAGAGTGTTTTTAGTGGCAAATTTTGGGATTTCTTCAAGCCAGAATTGGCGAATATGAGGGACCATCCACAGTGACCAAATCGCCTTGAATTCCCGCGATAATGGTCCAATGTCTGTTGGAATCGTCATTAACCACATGTTGTTTCACATGGATGGTGGTTATATTCGTCTGGAATCACTTGGACGTGGGTATTCAATCGCCTCCCTTATTCACCAATTCTAGTAAAAAGACTCTGTATCCAGGACCTATTTCGCCAACGGTTTATTAAATCTGCATTGCAAGCTTCGACCCATTTCTCCCATAAAAATCTACACATAGTTGCTAATGAGGCCCAATTCGGTAATAACAATTAAAATGTTATAAGCATTCGAGGACCCATTTCGCCAATTGTCATGAGTATTAGTAATTACACCTCCATGCAAATTAGAGGGCCAAAATGTTGGACAAGTAAATTGGTAATTGATTCGCCCCACTTAAAACAAGATGTATTTTGAAAAGCCCGCGAAATTCACCAAAAATGGAATCATAGATTGATATAAATACAATTTGAAGTTTGAAACACTCTTTCCTACAATTTGCTTATGTCCAATTACTAACTTTGGGAACTCTCGATTTGCATCAATTTGATTTGGAACCTTGAAGTCGATGGTAGGGCGGAAGGCCAAAGATACAATCTTGCAACACGGGCCCAGGCATTCCTGATTCCTAATTTAGAGAGAGCCTAAAGGTGAGTAATCATTTCTTTATACTTCATAGTATTAGTTTTAATTCGTAGTGAGAGGTCAAGATGTCAAACAAGGGTGAGACTCCTTAGGGTGGTGAAGGGATTGAGATGTCAGAGAAGGGTGAGACTCGGACTCGTCAGTGTGGTGAAGGGATTGCCATGCCATATAAGGATGAGACTGAGACTCCTCAAGGTAGTGAAGGGATTGGGATGTTAGACAAGGGTGAGACTTCTCAAGGCGATGAAGGGATTGGAAGGCTAGATAAGGGTAAGACTCCTCAGGGAGGTGAAAGAATTAGGAGGCCAGACAAGGGTAAGACTCCTCAGGGTGGTGAAGGGATTGGGAGGCCATCAAAATGCCCAAAACTTAGAGATACTACCATAAATTCTTTCTTTGAAATTGGAAAAGTTTCTGGTCCATCAACTTCTGCACTTACAGAAGTCATTCACAGTAGCTCGCCACCACCACAAGGTGGCATTGTCATTGAGTTAAATGCGTCAAATGAGGATGACAATACCAACATGGAAGAAGATGTTATAAGGGACCCCCGGAATGAGATAATTTAGTTGGATGAAAATGTTAGCACTGAAGATGATATTGATGTTGGTAGGAAGAAAATAAAAGTAAGTAAAAATAGGGCAGGAGTGGGAAATGACAAGGAATGTTGAGCTTGATTGGGTAGAAAATACCCATTCATTGAACCAGTCCCAAAAAATGATGAACAACCAACAGAATGGAGGTGTAAGATTTGTAGTTGGAAAACTAAAAGAGAGAAGAAGTTGTAGCTAAAGCTTGACACCATCGAAAAGCATATTGGTAAGGTTTATAAAAAATAGGCCATGGATGGAAAGGAAACATCAGTGGTGAGATGGAAATTAAAGGAAGAATGTCTTCATGTTAAGTATGTCACAGAATATGAAAAGAATAACCACAGAATGGCATTGATTGGTAGTTGTGGAAATCCAATCAAGGTTGGGCTTGAACATGCAATAAAATATGCAAACCTGACAAAGATTGTTCAGATGAGTGTTTTTTTTCATATTTTGTCCAGAAGGCATCCTATGAGAGACTTCTCAGAATATAATAATTTATTAAATCTTTTTTGAAAGTTCCTCACTATCCTGTGTCACATTGGTCAATAAACGTTGGATTGGAAATGACAAACTGTCTTGCTGAGGTGGAAAAGAAAAATTTACAGGAGAGTGTAAAAGAATCAAAATTCATTTCATTATCCATAGATGAAGTTACTGTGGTAGATAACACTGCTTGGGTATGTATGCATGTGTATACCGTAAAGGAACATGCCTGCTGAGCTCATCTACTTTGTGTTTGTAAAATAAGGGGCAATTCAACAACAACAAAAATTATATTTAGAAGTTAAGAAAGCTTTGAATGAAATTTCTGGTATGGATGACTTGACAATTGCCTGAAGTTGGTGTGTGTTGGAGTTGATGGAGCTGTAGTAATGCAAGGCCAAAGGATTGGTCTTTGTGCAAGATTGCAAACTAGTATTGCACCATACATGCTTGGCATTCACTACATGACCCACCGAATGAATTTAGCATATAGAATTGTAAGCAATTTTTGTATAGTGTCAAAAGTTGAAGATCTAGTCCGCGAGATCCGCTCATAATTCTGTCAAAGTCCTAAACATTTTGTAGAATTTTAGATTTGTGTTGAGGGAGTAACAATAGGAAACAAGATTCTCAAGGATGTCGAGACCAAATGGATCTCCTTGCATGGACCAGTAGAACGAGTTCTAACAGAATATCAATCCTTGATTGGACTAATGTACGAGCAACACCTCATAGTAGACAAAGCTCCTAATCTCTTACATAAGTTAATTGATATAGAGACTCTATTAACTTTAGCTAGTCTTCTCCCCATGCTGGATTCAATGAACAAACTTGTTAAGAAAGCCCAAGACATAACTATGTATATCAATGAGTATAGAAATCTAGGTAAAATGACATGTTTGGCCCTAGATAGTCTATATTCATATCTAATAGATCAAAGCCCATTTTTTTAGGTGGCAGATAATTACAGATTTGAATCATGCTGACAATTTTTTATATTTCAATGAAAAAAATGAGTCATGTGTCTTTGTAAAAGGATTTCAAATACCAATGCACCAATCTAAGATGGGCAAGTGAGGCAGAGCACTACCAGTTAAAAAGGAAGATTTTGACAAGATTATTAAATCTATAAGTGATCATTTAAAGTTTATTGCATACCAACTTTCAACTAAGATTCATGAAAGATTCCCTCGAGAAGAAATACTTGAATCCATGGCTTGTGTTTATCCTCAATTTTGGCATGACCTTGGAGATAATCGAAATGACGCAAAGGTGTTTCATAAAAAACTAGAGGAATTTATATTGACATTTTCAAAAGTTGTAGATTGCAATGGATAGCCAATAGAAGTAAATTCAAATCATCTTAAAAAATAATGTAAAACTTTTGCATTGTGTATGAAGCAGTAGTTGGAAAATTTCAAGAATCTATTTGAACTTGGATCAATAACAAGGCTTTGGAAAAGGATAAATCAGAGTGATGTATGGCATAATTCAATACTATATTTCAAACTTGTTGATTTATGTCAAACAATGATGTTGGGGTCTATGGAAGATGAGAGAGTTTTCAGTGCATTAGGGATTTTGAAATCAAAGATTAGAAACAAGCTAGACAAAAATTTAGAAACTTGCTTGAGGTTGTTTGTAATTGTTATACACTAAATTTTGCACCCTGCTAAGTGCTTGAGCCTAAAAATCTAGTATAACATGGGAATCACTTCAAGGTTGTGGGACCTCTACTAACTAAAGTGAAGCCTCTGGATTCTAGGTCCATTCCTCTTGGATAATCACCTTATTTTCTTTTGAACATGAAAGTAAACTTGGAAGGAAAAGGGATAGAAGGAGAACTGAAGGGAAATGACTGAAAACCAAATTATCCTACTAGGCGATACACCAAAGGTTACATGTATCATAACACAATGACCAAGATAGCATGAAATTCCTGAATCTATCATAACACAAATTTTTGAATAGGTTTGCATAAGTACTTCGTAGAGAGGTCTGAAATGAAAAGAGGCTATTCAAGGAAAGAGAAGATTTCACAAACAATAGCATATCCAAGGAGATAGACACAGACTATGACCTGCAAACAAACATCCACTCCAAGAAATAGGAACAAGAATGAGACAAGGTAACAAGGGATGAACAAAATCCACAAGATTATCTAAATCAAATTACCCATAGTAGTGCACAAAGATGCAGAAAGAAAGAAGGCTCAAGAACTCCAAGATTTCTCTAACATTAACCACTATATTATGCTTCAGTAAGAGAAATACAGATAAGAAAAAGCTTGAGGACAGAGAAAATGTCACAGAAAACCTTTGCATAATCTGGAATTCAATGAGAAATTACAATCAGATGAAAACCTGAGGGCAGAGAGAATGCCACAGAAAGTCTTGCATCAACTAAAAAACCTAGCTTCGAAAGCTTCTAAAACTACTTATATACAACCTCCCCTAGCACACAGGATCGGGAGTCAATACATCTGATCAGTTAGGGAAGAATTAGGGTTACAATAAATATTCATTAAACAATACAAAAACCCTAAAATTGTCAATTCTTCTCATCAATGCACTCGGGAAATATCTCAGAAGATCAGATACAGTCATGAATACATCTCCCATCACCATAAATTTGATCATAAAAGTCGGCTCAATCCATCTGCCCTGTCTGCAACTTGAAAGACCACACCACCGCCATGAAACCCCTAAAATTAGATTTGAATATTTGAATATTTCAATTACAACAGTCATAGGTGGTGTGAGGAGCCTGTATCAATGGCTGAGAGAAAAGACTTGACTCTGTTTAAAACGTAGTCATGGATCTTTTCTTATTTTTACCCAGGTATCTTATTTTGGATCTGATCGAGCCACGTGGCACGCAGGCGCAATGCCTCAAAGATTAACTATCCTCATCTTGGTCATTGAAGGATTACGCCCACCGTTAGATCATCCTTACTTGTTGTGTCTTTATCTTTAGTTCTAACCTTAGCCTTAACTTACCTTTAACTCATCTTTAACCTTGGGTGTTTGAAATCCTTTGTGTCTCTGAGTCGCTATATCATTTCTTTAACTCTGAGTTTATTCTGAGATCTCACACCAGCCATAAGATCCAACCTTGATCAACTCTAAATCAACGGCCTACGCTGAATCTCTGAACCTTACGTTCATATTCCTTTTCATTGTGAGATTACATGAGAACCACAAGATCAAAACATGATCGACAACTCAGAACTAAACTTGACTTTAACTTTACCGCAACTCTAATTCATCCCAAGATCACGCAACTAAGCGTATCTCTGAGTCTCCAAGTATCTGGCCTAACCATGGTTTCATCATGAGACTTAGCTCCAGCCCTGAGATCATCTCAGCATCAACGACCATGATTTTATCTTTGCAAACTCTGAATCTAACTTGAATTCAACTACTTTGACCATGATTCATTTTGAGATCACGCGACTGAAAGAAACTCCAAGTTGCTGGAAGAGTACTTAACCCTGAGGTTTATTTCAAGACTTCATGCCAGCCATAGGATCTAATCTGCATCAACGATCTACACGTAATCTCCTGATCTTTGCTGACCTTTGACTTTATCTCGAGATCTAGCGCAAGCCACAGGATCAAAACTGCATCAACGATTCGTGTTAAGTCTCCTGATGAAAAGAGCATATTCCACTTCCTTTCAAGATCATGTGACTAAATCAATCTCGAAGTTGTTGAATGAAAAAAGAATATTCCCTCTGGGTTGCGCGACTAAGATATAACCAAGGAAAAGTTAAAGCGCACATGATAAATAGAAAACTTAAGTGGCATGGAAAAGGTAATGAAGAATTAGACTGGGCCACCAAGAACTTAGGGTTTACATGAATTCATAGGGTTTTTTGAATGAATTAGGTCTTTAAGACATGAACAAACGCTAAAACCAGATCTGGAAATATGCAGAGAGAACAAGATAAAGACAAGGAATCATGCAGAATTCATACAAGTTGGGCTCTACCCTTGTGGGAGCCTCATTTACTCCACTTGTAGCCAAATTACATAGGATAGGAAATTTGGGTAACATTTTTGGCGATTTCTGTTGAATATCAGTCTGCTAAACATATATAACCAATGGCCTAGAATCCAGAGGCTTCACTTCAGTTAGCAGAGGTCCCACAACCTAGAAGTGATTCCCATGTTATACTAGATTATTAGGCTCAAGCGCTTAGCAGGGTGCAAAATTTAGAGTATAACAGTAACTGAGTATAATGTCAGAGATTTTCCTTATGATAGGGCACTGGAAATCTGGAATTCCATGCGTGAAAGAAGGGTGTTGTGCAACACTTCAGAAGTTGGTGGTGCTACTGCTAGTGCTAAGACAAATGATGGATCTCAGAATCAGAATTAAGACAAAGAAACTTTTGAATACCCGACTCAGAATGAAGATGAACCTATTAGTACTAATCAGTTTTAGGATCTTGAATCCATTTGGGAAATAGAAGCATCAGACTGAGTCACTAAAGTGAATTAGCAGTCAGTTTTTAGGTATTTATACTGCACTTCTTGAGTCATATTACAATTTACAAAACTATAGTTGTTGATTTTTTATATTGTATTCCTTGAAATTGTCAATTAGAACGAATACTTATTTCATATTTTTAATTATTAATTTGAATTATTATTAAACATTGAACAATTACAATTTATTTTATAATAGTTGTTTATAGTTGCATGTCATTGTTGACTTTAACTGTATATTTTAGTTCTAGTTTTAGAAATTTAGAGTCTTAACTCTTAGAGCTAAGAGAATATAATAATATATTTAGATTTGCATGAAGTTTGAATATCTATTGTCTTCGGTAAATTGATTCCACATTATTCTTACATGAAATGAAACAATTTGTGTCACAAGATCCATAAAATTATTTATTTTGCAATGTGCAATTGCATAATTGTTAGAACTTTTCTACATTAAATGCTTAACATGATATTAGAATAACATTTTTTCCATTTTTCCAAAATGCCAACTCCGAGGGCCAAGACCCAAAATGTCCTCTGAGTTTGTGTCACTGTGATCATAATCTTGCTCTTAAAATATGATATATCCCTTCTTCAAATTGTCCAAATTCAATTATTCAAAAATCTTCAATACTGTTCATATCAAGAAGACTTAAAAAATCTATCTGACCTAGCCTACAATTCAAAATAACCTTAATGGCAAAAAATCTTGGTGTCATAGCGATAATATTGCCAAATGGACTAAGTACAATGATATCAGTGAGATTCCCCAAATTAAAATGTATCTCCGATCATAACAAAATGGGCATAAAGTAGTATGGGACAAAGCTATCAGTCAAATTATACCAATAGAAAGATGTCATGACTCATAAAGAAGGCAAGGAAACATAATTATCAAGAGAAGTTACTCCGATATGCATAAATGAAGAATGTCATCAATGTGAGAAATGGCTATCGGGATGAATTCATACAAGTTCACCTTACTTCAAGAGTCACATCGATAATAACTTTACGAAGGGCAACTTTAAAGGGTCATCGGTAAGAAGAAGCATCAAGGCCATCATTGTTACACCGGTGATCGAAATAAAAGTGGAGAAATAAGGAATATACATATTGGTGAGAGTCATATTGTCATGCCCCAAAATCTGGGCACTTAAACCTTAACCAAAAGAACTAAAAAATTTCAATTTTTAAAACAAAATATTATATTTAACTAAAGAAGATGTAGTCTTTTCTTCCCTTAATACACCTTTGCAAATTTGACAATTAAATTAATTGAAAGTTTAATCAACAATATTAATTAATGTTATAGCCATAAGATTTTCCTATCACTTTACTAGAACATCAATAAGACCATTTCTAAAATAGCCAATAATGTAATTAATGATATGAGCATAAAGAACAAGTTTTCTCTTTTTATTACAAGGAAGTAGTGAATACAACTCTTTCAAAATGCATGAGCTTTAAACAAGGGAATAACAAATATTCAATCTCCTTTAAACATTTCAAGGAAAAAGCTTTAAACCAGAAAGTGATTATGAGAATGGGATCACAACCAAGACACCAAGACTTCAGCAATACTTTCAGAAGCTTTCTTTGAACCTGTAAGAACATCAAGGTTGACCATGGAGGCTCACCTCCCAACCTAGGCC
>MU225099.1:2768026-2808201 GCA_018584345.1 Thuja plicata
ATATCCTTTTCCCCCTTGTTTTTGACAAAATGCCAAAATATTATTTACACAGTGATCCCAAAGTAGGATAGGAAGTCACTATGTACCTTCAAAATTTGAGACAAAGTGTTGTCCCAATTCTCCTGTAGTATCTTCAATATATGTAATTCAATTTGAAGTTCTCCAAACAACTCCACCATAGTTTCAGCAACAAAGAAGTTGTTGTCGTGTATGAGTGTCTTGGCATGTGTAATACGTTTTTGCATGGTCTCCATGTGGGGTAGGAGCTGGATCTGTATGTCTGTGAGGGACTCTCTAGTTCTTGCTTTTTCTTTCAATAATTCAGCCTGAAGACCTGTTAGATACTTGATTTTTAAGAAATGAGCTGAACTGGTGCTCGAGTCAGCTGCTAATAGCTTTGCACTTTCCTTCATGTTACTGTCAACCTTTGCTAACTTATCTTTGATTGGAGTGGTAAAGTTGGAGGAGTCACTTAACTTTACAAATAATTCTACCTCATTGGCTACAGTGGTTTCAAGAGTGCTGATGGTATTTGTTAGTTGCACCTGATCAATTGCAATCTTCTTTGCAATGTTTTCAAGAACCTTGTTCTCAAATTTTTTCTCTGCCTTCTCTTGTAGCTTCTCTTGACCATTCATGTCCGTATTGAACTTTTGGACAATGTCAACAAGTTGATCCAATACTGTTTCAGTCTCATTGACCTCAATCTGTAAAGCATCAACAAATATGCTTTTGATGTCTGTGAGTACCTTATTCCTCTTTCTTTCCCTTCTGAGCTTTTGCTGTGTAGCTCTTTTCGTCCATAGCTCACCCAAAATTTCCATTTTCTCTTCAGAAAGATTGGATTGATCCCAGTTTGGAATGACAATCTCTTCATCAAGATCAATCTCACCAGTGTTTATTAACTTTTCTTTTCCCTTTACCTTGGGACTCAGGGGAGGAATAAGTTCCTTGTTTTTACTTTCCTCAACCTTGCTATCAATGTTTAGTCCTACTAGGTCATTGACCTTTACTACATCAGATGATGGTGTACCAATTGTTGGACTCATGTGAACTGATGAATCAATACTGGTAGTAGAGACATTTACCTTATCCTTATATGACTCGGGCATGCTTATCTCAGTAATTATTGGAGCCTGTTGCTCGGTTGCTTCTTGGTCTAATGGTTCTTCAATCTTGTCCTTGCTCGGAGCTATGATTTTCTGACTTGGAGATTGGGGCAATGATGCCATTACCTCAACTGCTATATGTTTAGCATACGACTCTTCAATAGTCTATACCTAGGGTAGAGTATCATCCTCCTGATCTGTACTCAGGATCTCTGTTTTATCATCATCAACTTTATGCTCAAATATTGTTTTCCACACTAATGTGGCTCGCTTCACTACATCTTCAATGTTCTTGTTCGGAATCTAAAATTTTCTAAATTTGGGTGTATGATTGTTTTCATACTTTCTCAGAGTTTCCTTGATTTCTTTGCCCTTCATTGCAGGCATAACTTGCTTAAGTGTCTCTTCCCTTATATCCTTTTCCATTCCTACTGCATTTGACCAGGGGACAGAGATTGCCTTGTATAAATATTCATTCATATAACTCTTCAAATTGGAAGGGTCATATTTCCATTTTGCCATCTTCTCAATAATTTCTTCTTCAATTTGCTTCTTTTCTTCTTTTGATCGAGAAGAGTAGTTAAGTGATTTTATAGAGCTCATTCCTCTACCTTCTATAAGTGCCTTAATCTTCTGCTCAAGTGAAGGTGGTGGTTACTTGAAAACCATAGTATCATCTTTTTTTGTAATCTCTACTGGTTTATCCAACCATATTTGCATGTTATAAACACAACTGAGAACATACCTAACCCATTTCACCTAGAAGTTCTTTGGCATATGCATGATGTGCATTAAACCCTTGGTCTCAATGTGTTTGTGCTTGAGCTTCAAATTTTTGTCCTCACATAATGCATCAAATGCTTCATTCATTTCCACATTTCCAAGTTCCGATAGCTTGCAGTGATAAAAACTACGAATGTCATTTACCAGTAGTACCCTCGAAGGAATCAAAGAGTGAGCTCCCATCGGGTCTACTTCTTCAACAATTTCAGGATACAATTTGAATACGGGAGGATCACAAACTGTATTCCTCACCAACATCTCCGAACCCTTTTTCGCCTTACTGCTGGAAGTGGATGCCATATCTTGTTTGGACAAATTGCTCAAACTTTTCTCTGGAGTACAAGCTTGCTCTATGTCACCAAGTGCTCTGAATGCTTTGTGAATTGAATGCTTTGTGCATAATGACCTTCTTAACTCTTCATTTATAAGAGTTTTAACCATTAGGGTAAAACATTAAATGCTCTGTATAGAGTAGTTGGCGTAGCTCAGGCATAACCAAGATTTAATCGGAAGCTCGGGTGTAGCTATTCTTCTCAATTATCAATATGGCTTGACTTAGCTTGGGTAAGCCAGAGTGGCTCGGGTGTAACTTGTAATGTGACTCAGGTAGTACTTATGATATGTCCTATATGCATTAATATGCAGATTTGGACTGCTATCTCATATGGAACTAGTGTATTACATCTTGAATTGTACAGTTCCAGTCATCTCCTTGAATTTATTCTATAATGGTATATCCACCCAATTCCCTATTCTGGGTGTTAGTAGATCCTTCATTGTTTTGGTCTGAATTGTCATAAGACTTTCTTACCCATTGCTTGCTCATCTTTGTTATGATTTTAGAGACTTTAGCTTTCCCATTCTCAAAGCTAGTACCAACCTTTTCTCTGTTCATATAGTTTCTTCTTAAATGTCCGAGTTGCTTGCATACATAATAGCATCTCTTGGTAGGATCTCTTTTTCTGAAATGAGTCTTTACACAGTTTGCACCAATGTGCCCATATTCATCACAATGACAACATCTGTACCATGTGTTGTAATCCCAACCAAAAATTTCTTTAGCCAATTGTTCAATAGGATTCCAGTTCTTTGTTCTGCACTCAGAGGATTTGTGACCTTGTTTGTTACACTTGTGGCATTTCCCTTCAAACTTGGTTTTCTCTTTGCATTCACTTGTTCTATGTCCATTTTTGTTGCAACTGTAACATTTTCCATTGAATCTTGACTTTCCATTGCTCCAACATTTATTTGATGTGTGTCCTAACTTGCCACAATGATTGCATGAAGGCTTGTTGTTCCTCTTTGCTCCTTGTTGAGTGGTTTTACCTTGTTCAGTATAACCTAATCCAGTCTGACCATGATGTCTAAATTATGTCGTCTGATCTATGCTTGTTTGTGAAATAGCCACATTCTCATTTGCTTGTTTTTCAGTATTGAGTTCAGTCTACAGTCTGTCATTTTCTGTCCTCAAATTGATAACTTCTTGTTTTGCATTATTGAGTTGATTTACCAAATCAATTTGTTGAATAGACAAGTGATGGATTTCATTGTCTTTTTCTTCTAGCCTTGTACTCAACAATCTTTTGTCTTCTTGTGTTGTTTTCTTGTCATCTTCTATTTTGTTCTTTTGTTCTATGACTTCACATATCCTGATTGAATGGATTTCTTGTTCTCTTTTCATTTTTCTTATTTCTTCATGTAAATTGAGATTCTTTGCAAGTAGGTCTTCAATGGCTGCATCAACTTCTTCTAAGCTTCTGTCTTTGCATATTTCTTCAATACTTTCTTCTATATAGTTTTTGTCATTCATCTGTAATACTTGTTCTTTTCTTCATTTTAGAGAGAGAGAGAGAGAGTTTCCCCTTTAGTTTCTTAACCTGATCCTTGGCTACATTAAGATCTATCTTCTCATTTTCAATGGCTTTCTCTAGTCCATAGGTTTCCATCCTTTCTAATCTTTTCTCAAGTTGTCAGACTTTTGATAAGAGAACCAGAGCTTTGATACCAATTGTTGGAAATATATAGTGTGCCCAGTGACTGAGAGGGGGTTGGGGTGAATAAGGAACCAATAAAACTTAATCCACAATTAACTTGAATGATAACACGCATAGAATTGAAAGTAAAGAACACATAACTCATAAAACATTATTTGGTTACCTAGAAACCTTCCAAATAAAGTAAAACTGGGGTGGGGATGATACCCACAAGATTTAGTACTGTAGTATAAATTTAGCCAGTTAAAGCTTACAACAAACACTTCTGATGGTTTGCCCTATTAGGAGCATACAAAGGACTTGTTAGGTCCACCTTGTTAAAGGATTTATTACAATACAAAATGTAGTGCAGCTCTGTTAAGAGATTTAGAGAAAGGACTGTTAGGTCCACCTTGTTAAAGGATTTTGTTGATCCACCTATGAGAATGAATCAATTGTTGATCTTCTCTATGCAACTGTAATTGCTGATAATGATCCTTTGAATGTAACTAATCACTTGATAGTGATAGATAAGTCTCTGCTGTCCAAAATGCTTCTGCACTTGGTTAATCTATTTTTCGCATGTCTTCTGCACATATATTCATCTTACAAAACTTGCTACATACTTGAGAAAACAAGTTATCTTACATATATATCATATGCAAATATACAACAATGAAAGTTGGCTTGCAATTACAAAATAATATATAACAATATATACTATGTCGACCTCATAACTGTCACTTGGGTCCACATCTTTACTCAGGTCATACTGTCACTTGGGTCATACTGTCACTCGAGTGATACTGTCACTCGGGTGATACTGCCCCCTCGGGTCGACTCAGAATGTCTTAAGTGTTTTGACACTAATTGACAATATGTCTTGCCATAAGGTCTACACTAACAAGAACTCAATCCTTGATCGGACTAATGTATGAGCAACACCTCATAGTAGATAAAGCTCCTGATCTCTTACATAAGTTAAGTGATATAGAGACTCTGTTAACTTTAGCTAGTCTTCTCCCCATGCTGGATTCAATGAACAAACTTGTTAAGAAATCCCAAGATGGAACTATGTATCAATGAGTATATCAATCTATGTAAAATGGCATGTTTGGCCCTGGATAGTCTATATTTAGATCTAATATATCAAAGCCCAATTTTTTTTAGGGTACAAATAATTACATATTTGAATCATGCTAACAATTTTTTACATTTCAATGCAAAAAAATGAGTCATGTGTCTTTGTAAAAGGATTTCAGATACCAATGCACCAATCTAAGACGGACAAGCAAGGCATAGCACTACCAGTTAAAAAGGAAGATTTTGATAGGATTGTTAAATCTATAAGTGATAATTTGAAGTCTATTACATACCAACTTTCAACTGAGATTCATGAAAGATTCCCTCGAGAAGAAATACTTGAATCCATGGCTTGTGTTTATCCTCAATTTGTTGATTAACTGATGTATATCTAATGGAGATGATGAAGACTAAGTGATATCGAGTATCATGATTGTAGAAATGGTTAGATCAGTTGTTTTTTTATCATTGATGTCAAGCAATTGATTAATTGATTTTTATATTACCATATCTTAAGAGGAGAAGTTAAATGGGTGACAAATACAGAGCAGACAATGATGAAGTAATGATGATATAGTTGTTTTCTACTATATATTTGATGTTATCAAATTGGTACATTTGATTGATCAAGCCAGGAACTGCAATGAATTAAATTTGTGACTGAAAAAGTTACTTTACCGAGCTAGACTGTGTTGGAACTCTAAAATTCCAAATAAATTTTAGAGTGTGTATTCTGAAAATTCCTCTAAGGCAAAGTTGTTGCCCCTAAATAGCTTTTGAAAGGACCCTAGTTTGAGTGCAAGTAAAAAGGACCTAGATATTTTTATGAGAAACCACTTGGGGGACATGTGCATCACCTATCATTAAGAAAATGTAGTGGGTTTCGACTCTTAGTTTTCAGTTTCGATGTGTTTTGGAGATAGCCATATGCACTTTGCATGTTGTCAGTGTTTTCTAAGTGACCTACTTTGGAGATATGCATCTTTTTCCAGATTGATATTCATGATATAAGGAGTGTTGCAGTATGTTGTAGGCATGAAATTGAATCTCTATGCCCATTTTCAGACCCCTGTGAGTTCATTTTATAAGTGTGCCAAAGTCATTCCATTTGCATTTTAATCAGTTTCTCAAAATGTGAAAATGTAGAATTCTAAGTAGCCTACTTTGAGGTCTTACAAGTTACACCCAGTTCAAGGACATGAGGAATAAAATGTTCCCCCATATTGAAAACATGGAAATGTACCTTCTTGAAGATTTTTAGACCATGGTCAATCCATCCAGTCAGTTTTCTCAGCCAATTCTAAAAGCAATTTATTCAGATTGACATTGTTGACAGAATTGATTTCATGGGATACTCATTTTCAGAAGGTTATAGCTTTATGTCAAGAAGTTGCTTTGAGATGCAAGTTGTGGATCTTCTCTCCTTGTATCTAAATGTATTACTATGATTAGTGGATAGGCCTCAAGGCATGATTCCCTATTTTTGCAAAGGCTAATCCATTTGCAATTTCTATTGTTTTGGCATCCGCATTTGCACAGTTTTTCAGATAGCCAAGTTTGATTAATGATATCTTGAAACCCTAATTTTTTTATGCAAATACCTTTGGAATATGTACTCATATGTTGTAAATGAGCATAGATTTCAGATTGCATGATTCTATGAGGCTTTTGATCAGTTTTTAAAGCCGGTTCCAAAGACCAAATGCTATTCTTGGGATCAAATTGCAGAAATGTTAAGAGTGGTTTGAAATGTCCGCCAATTTAGTGTCTTGTAATCCAAGTGCACAATAGAATAAATTTTGGTAAACTAAGGGTGAAAGTGGATTTCAAAATGATGATCCTCAAATCAAGCTTCTAAGGACCCAGATTTTATTGTTAAGATTCATTGCTCTTGTGATATGGGTTTTATAGTATATTATTATTTTAAATCATTCATTGTTTAAATAATAGTATTTTCTATGTCAAGGGTTTATTTTATGGCATTGGAAATATGAAAAACAACCAGTTCCTTGAAGGTCAATTTGAATTTGATGGTCTTGGCTATGTATTTATGGCAAAACTAAAAGGCACATGGAGTTGTTTGTTAAGGTACCTCAAAGAAATGTGCAATGACAACAAAGACCATATGCCAAGTATGGAGCATAGAAAGGCACTTTGGTTAAAATGCTATGTAAAATGTGGAATCATATCCAATGCATGGGTATATAGACTATCTTAAAAACTGTTTGAATCAGCAATGCACAATATGGAAACTCCAGCGGCCAAGCACATGAATTGTGAAGAATGGCACGCTAAAGAATGGAGAAAATGGGAGCATGGGTACATGGGCCATTGAACAAAGGTTCTTGAAAAAAATGCAACACAAGGTGTGAATACCATGGAGGCTGTGTAGAATACCAAGGCACACTCGCTATTTTTGGACCAGTCAAATACAATGTGGAATCATTTACAATCCATAAAATACAGTTGCATTGCCCTCAGTTTTACCTGCATAGGTAGCGCAAAGTTTGGAGGTTGCGCATGGTAATAAGAAGACAACTTGCGCAATGTATAATTCCTACATGTGATGCAATATGGAGGAGCAACGCATGGTAAGAGCAGAAGGTCGCGCAGGTAAGAATGTTTAAGTAGGCTTGAGACAATTATCCCACATTTCTGGTGGGTGAAAGTTTTAAAATCTTTAAATATGCCTGCGCTCACATTGTATATTGAATATAAGAGCTAAGAGGCTCATTGGAAAGCCCCTTAGCCAGTGGAATGCTAGTGGAAACCAAATTTTGGTACTCAAAATTGAAAAGGTTTTAAAACCTTGGAAAGTTTAATCCCACATTGGTGGGGGAAAGGAGATAGATAGTGTATAAAAGATAAACCATTTGTATTGTAATGTGAAGAAGAGAAAGAAACTCTGGGCACACACGTGATGGAGGAACCTCAGTTTACGTGTCAAGCAAGAGAATTCAATAGGAATCATGTTTTTGGTGGGACCCGCACACAGAGGAGACAAGACATGTGGTGGCAGGGCGTTGAGTTGCTAGATAATCTCGCGGTTAACCCAAAGGTTGCGAGATTCAGAGGTAGCAGTTAGTTAATTGTGTGCCAAGTCGCTGAATGATGGTGGTTAGTGGTGAAAGATATGGAGATTCAGAGATAGTGCAGTCGTGTGATCTCCAGACTTAACCGCAACTAGAGAAAACATTGTGAGATTTAGAGACAACAGTTATTTTACCACGCGCCAGATCTCCAGATGTTGGTAGTTAAGTCCAAATCATTCTGAGATTACACCCAAGCCATCGGATTAGATCAAGATCAAGGGCTCTCTCCAAGTCTCCCAATAAACCCATGGTCAAGGAAAGCATTCTGAGATTCAGAGACTAGTGTGATCTCCCAATCTCCAGATGAATCCAGGGTCAGAGCAGGGTCAAGGTTAAGTTTATTCAGAGATTAGGAGATAAAGGCTTGTCTCCAAGTCTCCAGATAAACCAGGGGTTAAGGAAAAGAATCAAAGATTTAGAGACTAGTGTAATCTCCCAATCTATAGATAAACCAAGGTTAAGGATGAGTTCAAGTTGAGTTTATCCAGAGATTCAGAGATCAAAGGCTCTCTCCAAGTCTCCAAATAAACTTAGAGTTAAGAGAAAGATTTGGAGATTCAGAGACAATGGCATTCTCCAAATCTCTAGGTAAAGTCAGGGTTAGTGTAGAAATTCAGAGATCTAGAGGTAAAGGGTAATCTCCAACTCAACCAACCAAGACTAGTTAAAGTGAGCATCAAACCAACACTTGACACTTGTCAAAATCGAGTGAATTCTGGGAGTAAAAGTGCAGAAAAGAGGTAAATGCAAGACAAAGAAATGTGCAGAATTACAAAGTAAAATGATTTAGAGATTATAGTATGTGCAAAGGTAAATGGAAGCATTAAAGGGAAAATAAGATCAAATTTGCATAGACAGTTATATTAAATGAAAAAATTAAAATAATATGCAATTTAAAGCATTGAAACATTATAGTCTTGATATAGTTCTTTGAAATATTTCAAAATCATGAAATATGTATTCATGGGATCCATTTTCAAGGAGAGTGAAATCAAATTTTTAGAGAGCATGCCTGGAATCAAATATGTTGAGAGAATGATTGCAAGCAAGAGGCAGTTAGAGAAGGAGATTAGATTTCTTGGGAAGGAGAAGATATTTGTTAAACAGACAGGTGTCAGTTTGCAAAAATTGGCTTCTCCATTTCCTCTATATCTTTCTTCTTCTTGATTGTACATGGATGGTGAAATTAACACTGCAAGGCAGTTTTCTGATTTTGGGAGTCTTATTTTATGGATTTCTTGTCTTGTAAATGTACTAAATAAGAAGTTTTTAAACGAAGAACAATGGAATCCCTTTCCATGTTGGTGATGTCTTTGTGTGTTATGTCTTGAATTATTGTATGTTTAATTTGTAAGGCATTTTGAATATACTTGTTACAAGGTAACTGTGAGATTGTGTTCAAGTTTCTTTCAAGGAAAGAGTAAATCTTAAATATAAGTTCAGAGGGTTCAAGGTTTTCACATGAATCTGATGTTTGGGTATTGGAGTGAGAAGAGTGACTTGTAAGGCATTTCACTTGGTTTCTGTGTATTTAGACATGGAAGGTTTCTATGGATGTGTGCTTATTTGACTCTATTGCCCAATTGATAAGGGACTGGTATGTACTGGCTAAGTAGTTTTTAGCATCAATTAATCAATCAAATATTGAACAATCTTTTATTTTTTGTTTATGAGCATAGATGTTTAGGATCTGTATTGAACAATATAGACATTTTTGGTGATTCATTAAAGAATTGAGTTATTAGGCCAATCTGCCTGAGTCTGGAACTCGAAGAGAAGAAGGATGAAAATCCTTAAATCCACTATCTGATTTATTGGGAAACAATAAGTCAAGAGGTACACCCGCCTGATTTTGTCGAGCTCAAAGTAGAAGGAGGATCAAATTATCATTAATTAGTTATTTTACTTGCAAGAATCATGAGTTGGGAGTCATAGAGTCAAGCATTGATGCTTTAATAGATTATGCAAGAAAAATTGCTAATAGAATGAGTCAGTCTGTAGAATGTTATGTGAGTTAGTTATAGTTACCAAGCACTGAGCATTGAAGATAAGCTAGAAACCAAGTAGTGAATGAAGTTAGTTACCGAGTTGCAAAGGAAGTTTTACTGAGTACAGTTATTGATATTAAATTATGATGAAATCAAATTTAATGTGAAGCAATGATGAGCTAGATGAGGAAGTGAATTAAATGAAGTTTGTTACAAGATCTACGAATGGGAAAAGTCAATGTGAAGATCTGAGGCAAAGACCAAGTGGTTAAACATAATTATGAGAGTTACAAGTTCTGAGGTAAAAGTGAAATGGTTTATTGAGTTGAGAAATATGAAGAAAATTATCAAACGGTTGAGCGCAAACGAAGGAAAATCAAATCAAGGAGATTAAGAGGAAAAAGTATGTCTATATAAAGGATGAACATTACACTCAATCTAAGGTTCTTGGCGAATAAAATAGAGAAGGAAAGAAGCTGAAGAACATCATTTACTAAGCAAAACAAAGAAAGATAGATTGAAGAATCTACAGTCTAAGAAAGAGATAAATGGAGTATGAGATGTCAGTATTCAATTGAGCATAAAGGATATGATACAAGCCTAGTAAGTTTCTATATTTATATATTAAAGTTTATTTTTTCTTATTAATATTTGTAACAGAGAAATCTCTTAACCGAGTGGATTTAACTGTCCTATTTGTAAAGCCTAGATTTAGGTGACATTCCAAAAGAGTGTTTGAAGACCTCTAACAAGGTCACTCCTAACAGGGTGAAGATCTTAATAGATCTAAGGTAAATCCCCTAACAGGGTCACATTTAGCAAATGTGTTTGTAATATTTAATAGGATAAGTTCTTAACCGAACATACTTCAGAAGGGTACATTTTTATTACGGGTTACAATTCCCACACAGGTTTTTCCCAAATTGGGTTTCCTTGTTAAATCATGTGTCAATGAGTTATATCTTATGTTTACATGGTTAATTTGATGTTTCTAAGTTTGAATGATTGATTGTTTCTTATGTTATTGAGTTATTTGGTGAATTGGTTAATTACTGTATTCAGTATTTGCCGAGTGAATTGGTGAGTTCAGTTTTAAGTGTAAGTTTTGATTTGTCTGATCCACCCCCCTCTCCGTGGGACCAACAATTAGTATCATAGCCTTGTTACTTTGAAGTGATAAGTTTAAAGTACTTGAGTTAGGATCTAAATATGTATAAGAGGGAAGCACCAAAGCTAAATAGGGATCATTTCTCTACATGGAAAAGTAGAATGAGGTTGCATGTGTCTGGAGTAGGAGAGTATGTACTTTACTATCTTGAGAATGAATATGTAGTACTGACTACTACACCTTTGACTATTAGTGAGAAAAGATAGAAACATGAACACACACAAGTCATGATTGAGATTGCTTCTACACTTATAGAGCAAGAATATGATGAGTTTGATGTGTTAGTGATTTTTCTTGTATCCTTCAACTCTAAAAGAGAATGTGCAAACCAGACTTGGGGATCTTCATCTAGCAACACAAATCTACTTCTTCCAGCAAACTATGGGGCAAGAAAAAGACTAATTGATGAGGATTTGATCCTCCTTTTGCTTTGAGTTCCACACACTCAGGCGGGTGCACTTAAAACATGATAAAATCTGCATATACAATGACTTACTAGCTAAACCTCATTATGCAGATGTGACCGTGGATAGTTCTCAGACTTATAAAACATGGGAGTTAAACTCAACCAGTCTTATACAAGAGCCCACCTGTATGATCTGCTAAGAACCAGGGAAATGGTTAAGGTAACAACAAGGATATTCACCCTTCTTCTCTAGGCTCAGGCAGGCTAACCTATCAGATTCACTTCTACAAGGAATCACCAAACATATTTGCACTATTCAATGCAACTTGTACACATTTCTTCTCTTAAACAGGAAAGGGAAAATGAATTGAATTTAATGATTTGATGATGAAACTGCATAACCAGCAAAGGACTAGTGCCTTATCTATTGGGCAACAGAGTCAAACAAATTTGCATTCCCAGAAAACCCTAACTCCAAACTCAAAGAACCCGAATGAAATGCCTTACAATCCATTATTCTCATTTCAATATCTGGACATCAAATTCATGTGTTGACCCTGTTAGCATTTTTCCCTGACCTTGTCAAAGAAAAGGCTAATTAATGAGGATCAAACAAACCCTCCTACACTTTGAGCTCAAAGGCTCAGGCAGGTGTACCTATTGGATTCACTTCTTTCAGTGAATCATGAGATGGATTCCTGCCCATCACACTTGATATAATAATCATTCACAACTCTTTAAACAGAAAGGGAAAAAAGATTTGAATAATTGATTGATGAAGAAACTACCAGAAAAACCAGAGACTAGTGCCTTATCTATTGGGCAACAGAGTCAAATAGATGTGCACTCCCAAAAAACTTCTAACTCAAAACTAAAAAAAAACCCGAATGAAATGCCTTGCAAGCCATTCTTCTCATTTCAATTCCTGGACATCAAATTCATATGCAGACTTATAATTCTCAGAATTTGAAAACAAGACTTACTCTCCTTGAGAGAAATTCAGATTCAAACCCACAGATACCTTGTAACTGGTATATTAACATGCCTTACAAGTTAATATACAAGAATCAAAACAAACATACAAAGACATCAAACAAGTTCTGAACAGGGATTTCCTTTGATTTTCATTAAAAATCATCTGAAACTGTATATTGCAAGACCATGAACACCAAAATTAAGACTCAAAAGCCTGGAAGCTGCCCAACAGCATAAATTTCAACAACTGTTATCATTCTGAAAAAACTGAGATATAGGAGAAAAGGAAAAACCAATTTAGTCACCGACACCTGTCCTTCTCTCTCAAAAAATATCTGCAGCCACTTCATTCTATTACTGCCAAAATCTGATCTGATATGCCCTCAAATGGTCTGTAATATTAGATTCCTCTCTTCAATACCTTTCCAACGGTATATAATAGTTGATACTTCTGATTAAATTTGCACCCTGAATCATCAAAAGAGTTTGTCTTTTCGGGCACATTTTCTGAACAATTTTGAAATATTTGACATCTTTCAATAGTCAAACTATTGAATTAAGATAAAATTTAAAACTCTGTGTATTTTAATCCCTTTTTCTCAATGTGCACCAGAATTGGACAAGTGGCACTTACTGATTTGCTTTGAAAATCACCTTCTATTTCTCAACTGTCTCCATCTTGCCTGTGCAAGTGTGCGACTGGACTGAATCGCTCAGTTGCTACACTTTTCAACTTCATTACAAACCTTGCACGAGTGCGCGATGAGCTGATTCGCCCACTCACGTGACTTTTTCAACACTTTCATTTTCATCTGCGGGTGCACGATGAGCAATTTTGGGCTGTGCGATTGAGTGACTAAAAGCTGCACGATGAGCTCGGTCGCTCACCCGCAAGCCATTTTTGATGTCTCGGTCTTCTTGTGCAACTACGCAATGCACTCATATTTGGGTCCACGACTGGCTCGGTCGCTCATCCACGTATCATTTTGGGCACCTCCTCTAACCAGCGCGACTGCGCGACGAGCTCGGTCACGCAGTCGCGAGCCAATTCCACGATCTCCTTCCTCCAGTGCGACTGAGCGACTACTCAGCTTCCTTGCTCTGTGAGCACGTGATGTCTTCTGCAAAATTATGACATCAACTAACTAGGCATGTTTCCCAAGGTATTATCCACCCTTGCACATGGAGAGAGCTTCCTCTTTGTTCTTCATATCATACTGCGAGTGTTCTTTCTTATAAACATCATTGAATCCCCTTTCACATGCAATGTGGGATTAAACATTTCAAATTATAAATCACTTAGTAAATTATGTCCCAAAATATGGGCCTCGCCGAGCATAATAGTCCTCTGGCCAAAGGGCCCGCCAGTAGCCTTATCTGCTTCTAATTCATATTAACAATTGTGCGTGGGAGTATTTGAACATTTAGAAAAAACTATTTTCTAACCAATGTGGGATATACCATATAGCCTTCAGCGTGGGATTGTTGTTCATTTGCAGGCCGCTCTATTTCCAACTTGGTGCTATTTTCCATTTGTTCAAAATGCCTCCACTCTTTCTTAGTGTGCCATTCTAGTCATGTTGATGCGTTGATTCCCTTTGGATTAATTTTGGATCGTTTCTATTAGTAAAGCTGTCTCTACGGTTCATAGCGCGTGTTTCTTCTTTTGGCATTTACTACATTGGAACTATATGCCAAGGTCCTTTTCTATTTGGAGTAGAGTCTTTTTTACAATCTGGCGGCTCCTCCTTGCAAAGCACTGGCTTCCCCTTTTGTTTGCAATGCATCCATTTCAAACCTTTTCTTTTTTTTTTTAATTTCCTTCAAATGCATTAATTTAGAAACCTGCATTCTCCAACTCTCAGCGTGGTTTGTCATTGAGCACAAAAACCATTCCTTTACATTCGGTGCCTACCAATTTATTCCTCCCTGTTGGGACATGGGCTTTCTCATGTTTAGTACAACATTCCACTCAATTTTAAAACTTGCCAATCAACATTTTGTTTGTGGGCTTTAAAAGTCTATCTCCTTGATCTCCAGCGCAGACTCCAGAGGCTCCAAGTTTTAATGACATTTTGTCATTTTCTAATTTGTTATTTGTTTACAGTTTAAAGACACCTTTGTCTTTCATTGTGCAAGTCTTTACTGCAGGCATCTCCAGCATGGGCTCTTCCTTTAAACAATTTTGCATTGAATTTTATTGATGTTTTGCTGCGTAGGCCTCCACCTAGCATTTACATCTGCCAATCGCTACTTGCTTGAAAATTTTGGATGTTTACAGACTTCACTTATCTCATTTTGTAGTCTCCACTTTTGGCTTCCTCTGTAGACTTCCCTTTTGCAAACAAATTTTGAGTGTTTAAAAATAAAAATTTCACGCCTTGCAACAAATCAAATCAAGCAATAAAATCCTTTTATCTAAAGACCAATGTCCAACTCCTTGATGCATTACTCCTGTCCCTTTTTAAAGAAAAGAGGCATTTGGAAATTTATTCTTGCATTTCCTTGTCTCCTAGTACATCTTTCCATTGCTTTCAGACTATAGCTTGTACTTTGCTTTTAGTTGGAAACTCTGAATTTGTATCCTCATAGCTAAGTTCAACAATTACTTTAAAATTAAATGCCTCCATCACAAACACAATCATATCATAAGGTAAGGTAGTATAAAGATCTCCAATCTGGTTACCATATAACTCCTTGAGAAGACGAACCCACTCTCTTCGATCTACATATCCTTGCAGCATTTATCCAATGTAGTCAATGAACTTCATTAGATCTGCAAAAAGGGTGTCATACTCTATACAAATCCTGCCCCCTTCCAAACAACAAATAACCTTGTTCCTTAATTTGTATGTAATCCTCTCACGAAGAAGCTGTTCATGTTGGCTATCGACAACAATCATCATCTACAGTGTCCAAGGTATTTACAACTACAACTTGCAACTTGCTTGAAGTTCTATCAAAATCATTCGTCTTTAAAATCCATCTGACATCTTTCCATTTATGCATCATTTAATTATTTAAATTAAACGATTCAAAAAGCTTCATTTTGATCCAAAAAGCATTGTTATTTAAATCGCAATGATTTAAAATAAATGTCACTGAAGTCATGTCACAACTCCTTTCTCTTTTAAACTGACGCCAAGTGGAAATCGAGGTGATCAAAGAATGCCTCTACTGTGTGATCAAGATTTGAAAACATTGAACATGCAACCATCCAAAATCACTTTTGGTAACTCTGTACACTTACCCCAAAATGATAACAGGCCTCTGGAAATGGTCTCAAAAACTGACAAAAACAAGTAATCTGGCCTCGTCATCTGGCAATAAGACTCATTCATCTATAACGAGCATGCATGTGAAAGGGCTCCTTCAGATTCATTTTCTGGCACAATATGCAACTGATGAAACTTTGCATTTCTAGAATACTATGCAAGTGCGAAATGTTGAATCGACATAAATCTCATTTGGATCAGTTATTGCAAAGTCACTAAATGACATTCTGAAACTTCACTATCAAGTCAGACAGTACATTCACTTGCAATAAAAAATATGCCATAGTCGGTTCCTAAAAACCTCACTCAGACAAAAATATATCACTCTTGCAAAATGACCATTCTGAAAACTCAATTCTGCTTTGCATTGCAAACTGAACAAACTACCTCTGAAACTGAATTCATAGGGTCATCAAAAAGATCTTTCAGAAACTCAACCTCTGGAGCCTGATTGAATGTCATATGTGGAACATGAATCCTTAGTTAACTTATTTTGAAAGCAAACAGTTCAACTGATACCAATCTGCAAAGTTAGCACCCTAAACACTTTCTAAACCGAAGCACAACAAATATGCAGAAATTGGGTTTGGAATCGGCAAAGAAAAGTGATCTATCGGATTGGTCAAAGTTTGGGAATATACAAAAGATTTTACTCCCAAGTCTACAATGCAAATAAACCTTCAATTATGTCCGACCTCAAACTGGGTGCAAATAGGGAAACCACAAAGCATGCCATTTAATTCTGAATTCTACATTTTCAGTGAAACCTCATTAAAATGGAAACGGAAAGGCTCTGGAAAAGTGGATAAATGGATTGGCAAGAATATGTAAATCCTTAGGTAGGTACACTCCTATGTTTGTAATATGAGGGACAACTCAATTATCAAAAAATTTCACCTGGGTATAGATTTTCAAGAGCTCAAAGTGGACAACTTAGCAATTCTGCACTTGAAAACTCAGGAAATCAGAATTATTCATCAATGGAATGGTTTTAGAAAACTTGTCATCTGATTTCATAAAGATCTACAAACTAGAAATATTAGTTCATTGTCATGATTACAACACCCTGGAACACACCATGATGCCATACCTATCCATTTGATCAAAGATGCAGGCCTTCAAAATAAGGTATTCAGAAATCTGCAATCAACAACTTTGGGAAACTTAACAAAGTGCCAACGGAATTAGACTGGAAATTTTCTCAAATGGATTCATCATGATCTAGGATTTAAAACATAATCTCTCTGATATGCATGCAACACATTCCCAAAGTGATGGCTTATGAAACTCAACATGGTGCAAAGCATTTAGATGCAAAGTAGGCCCCGAACAACAAAATGACACTTCAGCAAAATGCAGATTTAGGTGACCCCCTCAAAATGACTACTCCCTAAACATGTCAGAACTGAAATTTGAGAGTTGGAACCCATTGTGTATGCCAAATGAAAGGTGAGGAACACGTCTCCCAAGCGGTTTCTCACAAAAATCAAGAGGCCTCTTTCTGCATGCATTCAAAATATGCCTTTTCCATGAGTTTCTTATGGCAACAATCTACACTTAGAGAAATTTTCAGTGTAGTCACTCCAAATTTCTCCAGAAATTTGAGAGTACTAACAGACCCTAAACTCTCAGAACTTGCATTCAATATTTAATCTCTCCTTGAAAGAAACTCAAAAAACAAGACCACAACTACCTTGTAGCTGGTGCATTAACATGCCTTACAGATTAATACACAAGAATTAAAACCAAGCATACAAAGACATCAAACAGATAATTGAACAGGGATTCCCTTTGTTTTTCATTAAAAATCAACTGAATATGTACATTTGCAAGATAGATAACACAAAGAAAAAATTAAGGCTCCAAATCCAGAATACTGCCTAGTAGCATAAATTTCAACCTCCTCTTACAATCAGGAGAAAAGAAAGATATATGAGAAATTGAAAAACCATCTCCTTCACCGACACCTGTCTGCTCCTCAAAATATCTGCAACTACTCAAACTGTAACTACAATAATCTGATTTGATATGCCCTCAAATAATCTGCAAAATCATAATCTTCATTCCAAGACCTTTTAGGTGATATATGACACTCTATATTTTGGATAAAATTTGCCCTCTGAAACATCAATCAAAATTTGCCTTCCCGTGCAAATTTCCTTTAAAAGTTTGAAATATTTCAATTTGAATTCAATAGTTGGACTATTGAAATAAGATGAAATTTAACTTTAAAATTTCACTTTTCCTAGATTTCATCTCATCCTGCCAAGTGTCAATCAGGCTTAATGGGTTATTGGTTAGATGTTGAGAATCTTCCCTTTAAGCCATTAAGTCAGCCCTTGGATCCTTTTAAACTTGCAAGTTCTTTAATTCCTCCCTTTTGTGATGAATTTATTTAAATATTTCAATTTAATCCCTTTTAACCAGCTCGTGACACTTGTCACTCAGGCTTAATGGCTTAATAGTTAGATGGTGAGCATCTTCCCTTTAAGCCATTAAGTCAACCCTTGGATTTTTCTAAACTTGCACACCTTTTAACCACTTTGTTGAAATAAATTTAAATTAAAAAATCATTTAAATCTGCACATTTTACCAGATTGCGCCAAGTGGCACCCTTTGATTGGTTCGTAGGTCCACTTGGCACCACGTGTCAATCTCTAATTGGTGCCTCTGTCTTGCACTGGACTTGTGCCACTTGGCATCTGCTCTGCGTCACGTGGCATCCTCTGATTCGCTTGTCGGTTTACTGGGTGCCACTTGTCTGAGATGCCATGTGGACCAATAGCTTAATGGCTTAATGGTATCCTCCTTGCAACTTTCTCATTAAGCCATTAAGTCATCCATTGATCTTGCTTGCCTCGAGATCCGCACCCAAACTTGCAGCCTCTTAAGCCAACTCACCTGCCATGTCAGCCTTGCGAGTCCCACCAAAATTTGGGTGTTGTTCCTCCGGGCATGGTTTTCAAGGCGAGTCCTCATCTCCTGTATGCGCGCCCATAGCCTCTTCTTGCTTCTTCAAATCATTGTTTGTGGCTTGTTGGTTATAAACATTTCGAAATCCCATTTCCTGCTCAATGTGGGATAAATCCTTTTGAGCTTTTTTAAAGTTTTAATGCATTTTACCCCAAAATATGGGGGTCCCACTGCACACTAAGCTTGCATCCACCAAGAGGCCCACCAAATGGCCTCTTGGTTTCTTATTTACTATGTATACAAGCATTGTAGTACTTAAACATTGAAAAAATAGCCCCCTGGTAAATGTGGGATATTACATTTTACAAGATTTTCAATAAAATCCATGTCTCCCTTGCTGACGCTGATCCATCCTTCAATGGTTCACGTGGCCGGTTGCAAACAATCAACATTCCTCTTCCAGAATGGTGCATTGAGCTCTTTCATTAAGCATGTCTCCTGCATTTTTGAAATGCTTTCCCTCTAAGCAATCCATCTTGCTTTACTTGCAATCTACCCTAGTGCTTGGCATGAGATATGGAGAGCTACGCAAGTGGTTGTATTTGCAAATGTTTTGTATTTTGTATGTTTAAATTTCCCCTCCACAACCTACGCAGGCTATGTTTCCTTAACTGCAACCTTTCAAACAGTTCTCATGCCTTGTCTTTTCTCCCAAACACCATGTGTTAGCTCTTGCAGGTATTGCGCAGCATTTCTATCTATATTTGCAAATGTTCTTACAACCCCCCACAAATGGCGCAGGCTTCTCCATACGTTCAAAGCATGGGGTCTCTTTCAAGCAATGAAAGTCTTCAAACTTATCAATTTGTTGTGCATGGGTGTCCTTCTCCAGACATTGGTTGCCCAGGATTTAGTGTTTAATGCATGTGCATGGGCTTTGCTATCTGCTACTATGCTGGATTTTAGACAACCAACATCTTCTCTTTTCAAATCCATGCGCTAGCTGGTCCCTTTTTTTTTGTTCTTAAAATATTCATACAACTTTGCATCTCCATCTTAGTTTGTATTGTATGTTTTTAAAAGCTGCTTGCCTCCTTCCAAAATTGGCGCAGACCCAAAGGCTTTACACCTGCCAATATCATTTGGTCTGAAATATTTAAAAATTTATTTCCATTCAGTCCTCCATGTCATGATGTCTGTGCTGACTCCTTTCCCATTGAACTTGCTATGGTGCAACATGCCTATTTTCCCTTTCAATGCATGGCATGTGGTGGTCTTACACCCGCCAATAGCATTTGTATTAAATTTCAAATTCCTTCCCCACGCACCAAATTGCACATGCTTTGCTTGCCAAATGCATTTGATTTAAAATGTTTGTTTTCCTTTTAATCAGTCTGTTGCGCAGCCTTTAAAAAATGAACATGCTTGCAGACATTCTTGATGTTTTACACCTAGCAAGTGGCTGCGCAAGCCTCCTTGCATCTAACGCAGACCACTATGACTTTCTTTACATTGCGTAGAGTATGCAATGTGCTTGGCATTGCCTGGGCCAATTTTAAAATGCTTTCCCTCCTTCTATGATGTGGGAACAGGGGAGATGATAACATTGCATCTTTTGACATTGCATTTAAAACCAAGTTTTTAACATGGTTTTCACCATATCTCACACCTCCCATGTGCTATGCAAATCCACTTCCATATGATTGTTGTTCATGTCTTGCACATCCATGTTGAGGAGTGTGTCGCATTCAATGGTAAATAAAAGGTTTCCAACCATCCCTAATTTATTGGTTTTCTCAATGTCTATCTTCAAGCAAACCAAGGAAGAAGAAGAGAATATGGAGTCTCTTTTCTTACCAGCATACTGCAGAAGCCTCTCATTCATGTAGGCTATATTAAGATGGTGGAGCTCAGTAATAATTTCTATGGTCAAAACTCTCTTATGCTCTAGCTTATAATTGGCCTTGCTACTATGTGGGAGGTTTAAAGTGCCACTATGACCATGCACAATTGTAACAACTTCATGATATGCACGAGTTGTTTCCTCAACAGTCTCATATGTTCCAAACCACAAACTGAGATAATGTTTGGAGCATGTCCACCACCCGTATCCTAACTGTGATAGGCATGAATAGTTATTTCATGAAATTCTTTAATGGAATGCTCTTTTGATATTTAAAACACAGACTTTTAACTTGGTTTCAATACTTTGGCATTAACACTTACTAAGTTCACTTTATGAAAAAATTAACACATCTTGTCTATGCTTTTGCTTCTGTCCTCATGGCATAAAGTTTATGTGCTTCAGATATGATTCCCCATTGTAAGCATTAAAACATATTTCAACCAAACCGCAAAGCATCAAACTAGCGGACTTTAAAATCACTCTTGACACCTCTATAAAGCGATCTCATTTATGGTAACCGGCCTTAAAAACTGACAAAAACAAGTAACCAGAACATGGCGCTAAGCACATGCATCCTATGATTGAAATTATTCCATACTGAAAAGTGACATATGATGAAACCCAATAGGTCCAAATATTTTAAACACCCAAGTCACCTCTTCAAAACAATTCTGCAAATTACCCTGTCCAAAACAATAAAACACATCTGGTTTTGACCTTGAAAACAAGCCAAACAACCTCCGAAAAACCCAAGCTTCTGGATATTGGAAATATGTGATATGGAGAACATGAATCCAGAAGGAAAACTCATGAAGATCAACTAGTCACATTTGGGAGCCCCTCAAAGATAGCCACTTGGAAATACCGAAAATAGAAAACATGAGGAATAATGATTTCTGCAAATGAAAAGAGACTGGAAAAGTGTGCATACAAAACCCTTAGGATCTGAGACCTTGAAAAATTGAATTAAATTTTGTCTAAAATATAGGGAAACCATTTTAATGATGTGACCAATCATGGTATTCAAGATATAACCTCACAAAAGGGGCTTCTGACCAAACCGGGCAACTGATCTGCATCAAATTGTTAGAAACTGCATATGGAATCAGATTGGAAAACTGGGAAAACAGTTTCATCATGGCTTGAAAATCTTCATGGTAGCACATTTTCATACCTATAATACAGGGGAGCATTCAATTTTCCATTCCATTCAACTGAGTGTAAAATTTTAAGACCTCAAAGTAGGTCATTCAGAAATATGCATTTGACAGTTTGGCATACTGATAGAAAATGCAAATGGAATGGGCTTAGCAAACTGACCAAATAGACTTTCCGTAACTTGAAGATGGAGATTTAAGATGTATTTGACCTCTATAATAGATTACAAAAGGAATTTTTTCAATTACGTCACAAGGTCAAAATTTACAATTGGTCAAACAGGGCTACTCAGAATTCTGGGCAGAACAAAGAAACAAGATATCTCTGGAAGACCAACTTTGAGGGATCGGAAAACCTATCAAATAGACTCAAAATAACTTGGGATTTGAAATATAGGCTTTCTGATATACACGATCAACATTCCCCAAAGTGACGGGCCATGAAACTCAATTAGACGCAAGTTATTCAAATGCAAACTGGGCCTGTTACAACAAACTAACACTTAGGCAAAAATGCAAAATAGACAAGTGCTCAAAACACGACATCACTAAATGACTCAAAACCTGAATCTGACGATCTGGGATGTCTTCTTATGCCTAAAAATAGTGATGAACACCTGATATGCATGAAAAAATTCAGAATTGCATTTGGAAAAATAGGCTCAAAAGCACTTATAGGGGGTCAAAATGCAAAGCACTAGTAAAACACTCAAAAATGCTGCTTGTATTTTTGAGTACCAACATGATGGTTGTACTACTGTAAAACAAATGTGGGATGAGATTTTTTTGACCTATGGTGGAGATTGATGTTGAGAAGGCTAAAGCATAAAGTTTGAGAGAAAAAATTGACTCTGTGAGGATGAATGAAGGAGAGAACATAATTCAGTACAATACAAGACTTAAGAGACTGTTAATTCTATCAAAGGAGCTAGTGGTATCATAAAAGAGGATGATGTTACAAGAAAAATGTTGAGAAACCTTCTCCTGAGCTATGGTATTCGTGTATCTGCTATACAAGAGCTAAGATCTATACCCAAGATGAATATTTCACTGGATGCAACTATTGGTAAGTTAACAACATTTGAGTTAAATGATTTTGACAATATTTTTCTGCTACTTCTAAGATTGAATATGAATTTAAGTCTACTTTAAAGATTGGAAAAGCTAGGGAAGCTGCTGCTAGAGATGGATATTTGAGTAGTGCTAGTGAGAAATTTTATAGTTGCATTGAAGGTCTTGAAGAGTTATTTATTGAGTGTGATGGGAATGAAAGAGAATTCAAAGCTTTGTTGGCTAGAAGGCTACAAAGAGGCAAAAGTAAATATCGAGGTAAGTTACCCTTGAATTGTTTTAATTGTGATAAAGTTGGTCACTTTGCATCTAACTATTCAGAGAAAGATAAGGAGGAAAAGAAAGATAATTGAGATAAGGAAAAAAAGAGAAAACAGATTCAGGAGATACAAAGACTACAAAAAAGGTAAGAAATCTTGTTATATTGCTAATGAAGGACTAAGTGATGATGATTCTCTTGAGAGTAATGAGGAGAAAGAAGTTTTTTATGTTGTTATAAAAGATGATTTTGATGAAGAAGAACCTAGAGCCCTAATATCACAAGCAAGTAAGAATGAAACATGGATTATAGATAGTGGTTGTTCACATCACATGACTAGTGACACGCTTAAGTTTATTTCCTTGGAAAATCATGATAGAGGTTATGTTAGATTTGGTAATGATGCTCCATATCCTATGAAAGGAAAAGGATCTATAATTCTACTGAATAACACAAGATGTGATGATGTTTATTGGGTTGAAGGATTAAAGTATAATCTGTTGAGTGTTGCATAACTAAATAATATAGGTCACCGACTGGAATTTCAATATGGAAGGGTGAAAGTATTTGATGAGAAGAGAAATATGATTGCTACAGGAGAACAATCTAAAAGTAATCTATTTTATCTTGATACTTCTATGAAGAGTTTCTTATTTGCTAAAGTTGAATATGTTTGGTTATGGCACAAAAGGCTTTTTCATGTTAATTTTGACAACTTAATCAAAGTGAGTAAGAAGAGTAGAGTAAGAGGACTACCGAGGCTTGAAAAACCAAAGAATGCTATGTGCAGAGAATGTCAGATGGGTAAGATGACTAAATCTAGTTTTGCAAGCAAGACTTATATTACACAAGGAATTTTGGATTTAGTTCATATTGATTTATGTGGACGAATGAGAACTCAAATTTATTATGGAGACATATATTTATTTTATTTGTGGATGATTATTCAAGAATGATGTCTTTAATGTTTTTAAAAGAAAAATCTGATGCATTTAAAATGTTTAAGTGGTATAAGGCCCAAGTTGAAAAAGAAACCAAAAGAGATTTGAAATGTTTGAGATCTGACAAAGGAGGTGAGTTTACTTCTGATGAGTTTACATTATTTTGCAATGAGAACAGAATCAAGAGACAGTTGTCAACACCGAGGACACCACAACAAAATGAGATTGCTAAGAGAAGTAACTTTATTTACTTTAACATTTTTGGGAGCAAATGCTATATTTTGAAAGATTCTAGAGAAGGAAAGTTTTATTCAAAAGGAGAAGAAGGGATATTCTACAAGTAGTAAAGCTTACGAATGTTTGAACAAGGTTACTAACAAAATACTGGAAAGTGAAAATGTAAGAATTGATGAATTTGTAGAAAGTAATGATGAAGACAATAAGAAGGGACCTGATGATTATGATAAGTTTGTATATGTACAACATGATGCCCCTGAAACAGTACCAAGAGAACCTACCGAGGAGGAAGATGAACAACGAGTTCTGCAACCAAATGTTGTTATTGAAGAGCCAAGAGCTACCAAGCCTATTTTGGAAAAGTATGTGAGAAGGCACCATTCCCCAAGAAAGATTATTGGAAATAAGGAAGCTGGAGTGATGACCAGAAGTAAGGCCAGAGACAATACATGTTTGATATCTTCATTTGAGCCGAAGAAAGTTAAGGATGCACTACATAATGAAGATTGGATAAAAGCAATGAAAGAAGAGTATGATCAAATTGAGAAGAACAAGACATGGACTTTAGTGCCTAGGCCTAAAGACAAAAATGTTATTGGTACTAAGTGGATTTTTAGAAACAAACTGAATGAGCATGGAGAAGTTATCATAAATAAAGCTAGATTGGTTTGCAAAGGTTATGCACAAAAAGAAGGAATTGACTCTTGAGAGAATTTTGTACCTGTTGCTAGACTAGAAGGTGTTAAAATACTTCTAGCATATTTTTCTTACAAAGGATTCAAGGTATATCAGATGGATGTTAAGTCAGCATTTTTTAATTGGATACTTGAAGAAGAAGTATACATTGAGCAACCTCGGGGATTCATTGAGAACACAAACAAGAATAAGGTATGTAAGTTACATAAAGCTTTATATGGATTGAAACAAGCACCCCGAGCATGGTATGAGAGATTTCACTCTTATCTAATCAAAATAGGATTTCAAAGAACAAGTGATAACAATAATGTTTACTTGAAATGTGACAATGATAATAAATTTTTAATTACTAAAATTTTTGTTGATGATATTATTTTTGGAGGCAATGACACTTTATGTAAAGAATTTTCTGATGAAATGAGAAAAAATTTTGACATGTCAATGATTGGAGAGATTAAGTTCTTTCTAGGTCTATAGATACAACAAGTTACTGGAGGAATATATATTACACAAGCCAAGTATATCAAAGAGATTCTTAAAAATTTTGGTATGGAAGATTCCAAACCTGTTGGAACACCAATGGTTACTGGATATAAATTGTCTAAAGAAGATGAAACACAACAGGTGGATAATACTCTTTACCAATCAATGATTGGTAAATTGTAGTATGTTGTTCACAAAAGACCCGATATAGCACACATTGTTGGAATTGTTGCAAGATTTTCTTCCAATCCAAAGGAAACACATATGTCCGCGGTAAAAAGAATTTTGAGATACCTGAAAGGCACATAAGAGTTTGGTTTACTATACAAGAAAGGAGGTACTTTTGATCTTCATGTGTACACTGATGCAGATTAGGTTGGAAATGTTGATGATAGAAAAGTACTAGTGGAGGCACATTCTTTCTAGGTGAAAGATTGGTTACATGGTTGAGCAAGAAACAAAGTTGTATTTCACAGTTTATTGTTGAGGCTGAATATGTTGTTGTTGCTATGAATTGTGCAAACATAGTATGGATTAAGCAATTACTTGAAGGTATACAAGAAGATATCACAGATTCAATTACTATTTTTTTGTGATAATACAAGTGTTATTAACATATCAAAGAACCTGGTTATGCATTCAAAGACCAAGCACATTTCTATCAAGTATCACTACTTGAGAGAACAAGTTCAAGAGAAGAATGTGAAATTGGAATATGTGAATTCAAAGGAACAATTGGCTGATATCTTTACAAAGCCACTACCTAAAGATGATTTTGAGTATTTAAGAGGTAAATTAGGGGTTCTTCCCCTATCCAATGTTCACTAAAGAGCATATGTGTGCTACATCAATTCTATGTTTCATTAGAATATCTATTTTTGAATTGATGTTAGTATGACACACTTTAGGTTATTCCTAAAGTTGTGAAAAGATTTTGGGTATGTAATGTTTTATGAGTACATGTCAGGTATAATCCAATACTGGAACAATTTTTCAGGAGTATGAATTTTTGGCATTGTTGTCAAAGATGGAGAAAAATACATTGATGATATTGATAAAGAGGGAGATTAATGCATTGATGACATTTATCTAATGAGAGATATTGAGGGATAAGAATGAATTGCTAATATTTACTCATGAAGGGGATTTAGAATGTATGTTACAAAAACATAAGATTTATCCAATAGGAAGATTTAGATCATAAATATCAAAGTGGAAACAAATATATCAACTCAGAGGGAGTACAATTATGTATTTGAGAGCTGCCATCATCAATTGCTATAACATTGTTATAGTGGTTTCCATCAATGCAAAGAGGGAGATTTTTGATTAAGTGATGAATATCTGATGGAGATGATAAAGACCGAGTGATACCAAGTATCATGATTATAGAAATGGTTAGATCCGTTGTTGTTTTTTCATTGATGTAATCAATTGATTAATTGATTTTTATGTTACCATATCTTAAGAGGAGAAGTTAAATGGGTGACAAATACAGATTAGACAATGATGAAGTAATGATTATATAGTTTTTTTCTACTATATATTTGATGTTACCAAATTGGTACATTTGATTGATCAAGTCAAGAACTGCGATGAATTAAAGTTATGACTAAAAAAGTTACTTTACCGAGCTAGACTAAGTCAGTCGGTAGTATTTTATGTGAGTCGGTTATAGTTATCAAGAACCAAGCATCGAGCACCAAAGGTAAGATAGACACCAAGCAGTGAATGAAGTCAGTTACCGAGTTGCAAAGGAAGTTTTACTGAGTACAATTACTGATATTAAATGATGATGAAATCAAATTTAATGTGAAGTGATGATGAGTTGGATGAGGAAATGAATTAAATGAAGTTTGTTACAAGATCTATGAATGGGAAAAATCAATGTGAATCTCTAAGGTGAAGATCAAGCGATTAAACAAAATTATGAGAGTTCCAAGAAAAGTTACAAGTTCTAAGGTAAAAGTGAAATGGTTTACCGAGTTGACAAATATGAAGAAGATGATTGAACGGTTGAGCGCAAATGAAGGAAAATCAAATCAAGGAGATTAAGAGGAAAAAGTATGTATATAGAGAGGATGAGGATTACACTCAGTGTAAGGTTGCTGATGAATAAAACATAGAAGAAAAGAAGCTAAAGAACAACATTTACCATTCAGAACAGAGAAAGACAGATTGAAGAATCTACAGTTTGAGAAAGAGACAAATGGAGTATGAGATGTCAGTATTAAATTAAGCATAAAGGATCTAATACAAGAATAGTGAGTTGCTATATTTACAGTTCAAAGTTTATTGTTTCTTATTAATATTTGTAACAAAGAATATCTTAACCGAGTGGATTTAACCATCCTATTTGTAAAACCTAGACTTAGGTGACATTCCAAAAAGTGTTTGAAGACCTCTAAAAAGGCCACTCCTAATAGGGTGAAGATCTTAACAAATATTAGGTAAATCCCCTAACAGGGTCACATTTATCAAATGTGTTTGTAATCTTTAACACGATAAGTGCTTAATCCAACATACTTTAGAAGGGTACATTTTCATTGTGGGTTACAATTTCCACAGAGGTTTTTCCCAAATTGGGTTTCCTTGTTAAATCATGTGTCAATGAGTTATATCTTATGTTTACATGGTTAATCTGATGTTTCTAAGTTTTAATGATTGATTGTTGCTTATGCTATTGACTTATTTGGTGAATTGGTTATTTACTGTATTCATTATTTACCAAGTGAATCTGTGAGTTCAGTTTTAAGTGTTTAAGTTTTGATTTGTCTAATTCACCCCCCCCCTTAGTGTGACCAACACAATTTTGGTGACTTTGGAGATAATCCAAATGACGCAAAGGTGTTTCATAAAAAAACTAGAGGAATTTATATTGACATTTTCAAAAGCTGCAGATTGCAATGGACAACCAATAGAAGGAATTTTAAATTCAAATCATCTTAAAAAATAATGTAAAACTTTTGTATTGTGTATGAAGCAACAGTTGGAAAATTTTGAGAATCCATTCGAACTTGGATCAATAACAAGGCTTTGGAAACGGATAGATCAGAGTGATGTATGGCATAATTCAATACTAGAATATTTAAAATTTGTTGATTTATGTCAAACAATGATGTTGGTCGATGGAAGATGAGAGAGTTTTCAGTGCATTAGGGCTTTTGAAATCAAAGATTAGAAACAAACTAGACAAAAGATTGGAAACTTTCTTGAGGTTGTTTGTAACTGAGTAAAATGTCAAATATTTTCCTTATGATAGGGCATTGTCAATCTGCAATTCCATGCGCGAAAGATGAGGTTTGTGCAACACTTTAGAATTTGGTGGTGCTACTACTAGTGCTGAGACAAATGATAGATCTCAGAGTCAGAATGAAGATAAAGAAAATTTTGAATACCCGACTCAAAATGAAGATGAACCTGTTAGTACTAATCAATTTTAGGACCTTGAGTACATTTGGGAAATAGAAGCCTCAGACTGAGTCACTGAAGTGAATTAGCAGTCAGTTTCTAGGTATTTATACTGCACTTCTTGAGTCACATTACAATTTAGAAAACTATAGTTGTTGATTTTTTATATTGTATTCCTTGAATTTGTCAATTGGAATGAATATTTATTTCATATTTTTAATTGTTAATTTGAATTATTAATAAACATTGAACAATTACAATTTATTTTCTAATTGTTGTCTATAACTGCATGTTATTGTTGACTTTAACTATATATTTTAGTTCTAGTTTTAGAAATTTAGAGTCTTAACTCTTAGAGCTAAGAGAATATAATAATATATTTAGATCTGCAAGAAATTTGAATATCTTTTGTCTTTGGTAAATTGATTCCACATTATGCTTACATGAAAATGAAACAAATTGTGTCACAAGATCCATAAAATTATTTATATTGCAATGTGCAATTGCATAACTGTTAGAACCTTTCTACATTAAATGCTTAACATGATGTTAGAACAACATTTTTTCCATTTTTCCAAAATGCCAACTCTAAGGGCCAAGACCCAAAATGTCCTCTAAGCCTGTGTCACTATGATCATAATCGTGCTCTTAAAATATGATATATCCCTTCTTTAAATTGTCGAAATTGAATTATTCAAAAATCCCCAATACTCTTCATATCGTGAAGACCTGAAAAAGTCTCTCTGACCTAGCCTACAATTCAAAATAACCTTAACGACAAAAAATCTTGGTGTCATAATGATAATATTTCCAAATGAACTCAGTACAATGATATCATCGAGATTCCCCAAGTCAAAATGTCTCTGCGATCATAACAAAATGGGCATAAAGCAGTATGTGTTGGTTTACCGTACTAAAGATGGTTTACTGAGAGGGGGGGTGAATCAGAAAATATTGAGCCTTAATACTTTAAATCTAAACCTTTGATTCAGCTCGGTGATTTAAACAACAATATCAATCGAAACTTAAAAACTCTTCACAAACTTGATAAAAGCATATAGCTTAAACAATTAACATTCACAGTTATCAAGCATCATATCTAACACAAGATTTAATGAGGAAACCCAATTTGGGAAAAACCTTCGTGGGAATTGTCACCCACAAAAATAAATACTCTTTTCAAGTATGCTCGATTAAGAGCCAATCCTGTTAAAGATTACAATGTACATTTTTTAGATGTGACCCTGTTAGGGGATTTACCTTAGACCTGTTAAGATCTTCACCATGTTAGGAGTGGTCTGGTTAGAGGACTTAAACATTCATCCTAGAATGTTACCTTTCTCAAAGGTTTACAAAAGGACATTTTAGATCCACTCAGTTAAGAGATTTTCTATTACAATTGTTAGTAAGAAACAATGTACTAATGTGACATGTGATTCTGCAACTATACTTTTCTTGATCACATCCTTTGTTTGCTCTCTAAAACTTACTGGCACCTACAACTCATCAACTCATCAGTCTCTCCTCTTGACTGGTTATCCAACTCTTTTAATACTTTTCTCAGTATCTCTTCAACTTATCACTTTGCCAACAACTCTGTATAAACATACAAACTCATCAATATATAGGCCTTTTTTTCTTGTTAATCCTATTTATTAGTTTTTCCCTCAATTGCGCTCAGCCGTCTGATCTTCTCAAATGAACCGATTCAATGTATTTGCAACTTGGTTAAGCATTCCTTGTGACTTGCACTTTTTGTTGGAACTCACAACTTTCTTTTGTCCCTTAATCTACATCACTTATTTTGAACTTGGCTTTTCACGACTGTAGATCTTGCAACAAACTTTGTCTTCATACTTGGTAACTTCTTGATCTGCGTGCCTTTACATTAAATTCATTTAGGTCCTTGTATTAAATCTATGTTCATGCTCAATTCCATGCTTGGTGACTTTGGTGAATATATTCACTCGGTATTTGACTTCACTTGGCTACCAACCTTGCTCGGTAATTGACCTTGCTCGGTAATTGACCTTGCTCGGTTGTCAACTTCGCTTGGTGACTGTATTTGCTCTACTTGACCGACAAACACTTCACTGCTCAGTAAGTAGGTTGTTCCCTTTATCGACTTGACCTTTCTAATTTAGCAACTTAACAACATCAAATTTTAAGTAAGAAATAATTATATCAATAGTTCTTTATCACTGTCTGATCTTTATTATCTCCCCAATTAAGTTCCTCTTCAATTGATATGGCATCTTAATATAAACCATAAATCAATTGCTTGACATCAATGACAAACTAAAAATTGATCTAATCATTCTACTTGCTTGTATTCTTCTTAAACTCGATCTTTGTCACTATTACCATCATTTGGTTAACAATCTCCCTCTTTGGCATTACTGGCAACACTATCAATTGATGATGGTTTTACTCTGATCTCTTTGTATGATCTCTACTCCCTCTTAGCTTGTTCTTCCTCTTTTCCTTTTGTTACATTCTTCCTCTTTCATGTAGTATCACATACTTGTATTTATCACATATTCTTTGTACTTACTTCTCCCTTGTGCTTAATTCTCCCTTGTTGAGTCATCAATTACATACTTCTCCCTCTTTGAAAACAATGCCAAAGATCCATACTCTTGAAATCTTGTTCAGGTAGTGAATCATACCTTGCATGTACTGATTTCTCTTTGCATACATAATTCCCGGAATGAAGTCTAGAGGAGTATTAGATTTGAGGGATATGGTTGGAGAAGAAAAGAAAAGTGATGAAGTGGAAGTATTTGCTGATTTTATGAAGTCTTTACATGAGGAAGTGAAGTTGAAGTTGGAACAAAGCAATCATAAATATAAGGAAAATGTTCACAAGTCTAGGAGACATCATGTTTTTGAATTTGGTGATGAGGTGATGGTACATCTAAAGAAGGGAAGATTTCCTCTTGGAACATACAGTAAGCTAAAAATGAAGAAGTTTGGTCCTTGTACAATTTTGAGGAAGTTTGGCAGTGGTAATGCTTATGAAGTTGAGTTACCTGATGACATGGATATATCTCTTATAATAAATGTTGCTAATTTGTATAAGTATCATGAGTCAGATGATGAAGTTGTTATACCAGATGATTATCCTAAGAAGCAGATTGAAGAGGTGGAACAAATATTGGATCAGAGGATTGGTAAAAGCACAAGAGGAAAAGATTACTATGATTATTTGGTGAAGTGGAAGAATAGACTAGTTGAAGATGCTACATGGATTTCTCAATTTGAGTTGGATTCATCTCAGGTTGTGGCACCTCAATGATTCAAGGGAATCATTTCTTTTAACCCTGGTTATCTGATGTAGGAGCATCCTAGGTTGTCTTGCTATCCTGCTCATCTTTGTTCATTTTTCTAATTAGTGTTGAGTTGTAGTTCTTGTCGAGTTGCAGTGTGTGTTGAGCTATCCAATGTTGGCTGAGTTCCTATTTGTATTGAGTTACCCAGTGTTGGATGAGTGTTCCTTCCTGTGTTGAGTGAACTTGCTGCTCGGTTCTTCTTGACCGAGCTTGTTTGTGTTTGGTTTCTGTTGAAGCTGACTTCTGTATTTAATTTCTTGTTGTGCATTTAATATTTGGATCTTGTCTTGGGATGTCTGCAAACTATTGGTGGTTGGACTTCCATCTTTGTAAGCTACTTTGGCAATTATAAATAGGGATGTCTAGGAGTAGGTTGGTATCAGCTAGTAGAGCAAGGAGTAGTTGATGATATGGGATGATATAAGATAGATTAAATCTAGATTTTCATCAATCTTGTTGGCCATAACCCGGAAGGCCTCACAACCGGGCATGTTTATTGTAATTGCATGAATCAATAAAAGATATTTGTTATTTCTCCTCTCCTTAGTGTTGTTATTTGTGTTGTTTTCTTTCGTTGTGTGTACTCATAGAGTGGTTAGTTATTTGGGTGTGCCATTGGCCCCGACTTCCCTATCCCTCCCTTGCACCAAGTACATTACCAGATTGTTTGATGTGTTTATTGCACTTGTATTGTCACAATAAATAGTGATTGGTTTGGTGATCTCTTCTTGCATACCTTCTAGTATTTTTTTGATCCACACAATATTTGTACAATTCATAGCTGCAACAACATACTCAACCTCGACAGTAGACCATGATATACAACTTTGTTTCTTGCTTAGCCATGTAACTAGTCTTTCTCCTAAAAAGAATGCTCCTCTGCTTGTACTCTTTCTATCATCAATGTTTCTAGCCCAATTAGCATCAATATAGACTTTCAAGTCAAATTATCCTCCTTTATTGTATAGTAGACCAAAATCTTCAGTGCCTTTCAGATATCTAAAAATTCTCTTAACTGCAGATATATGTGTTTCCTTCAGATTGAAAGAAAACATTGCAAAAATTCCTACTACATGAGAAATATTAGGTCTATTGTGCACTACATATTGTATCTTACTAATCATGGATTAGTACAGTGTCACATTGACTTTTTGTGACTGATCCTCTTTAGATAACTTGCAACTAGTGACCATCGGTGTTCCAACCGGTTTTGAGTCATCCATACCAAAGGTCTTTATGATCTCCTTAATATATTTTTCTTATGTAATATAGATCCCATCCTTTACCTATGAATTTGAATTCTAGAAAAGAACTTAATCTCTCCAATCATAGACATTTCAAAATTATTTCTCATCTCCTCAACAAAATATCTGCACAATGTGTCATTGCCTCCAAAGATAATGTCATCAACAAATAGCTCAGCAATTAAAACCTTGTTATTACTATCACATTTCAGATACACATTGTTGTTGTCACTAGTTCTTTGAAATCCTATTTTGATTAGATATGAATGCAATCTCTCATACCATGTTCAGGGTGCTTGTTTCAAGCCATACAGTGCTTTGTGTAGTTCGCATACCATGTCTCAGTTAGTATTCTCAACAAATCCTTCAGCTTGTTCAATATATACTTCCTCTTCAAGAATACCATTGATAAATGCATACTTAACATCCCTTTGATAAAATTTAAATCCCTTATAAGCCACATATGCTAGTAGAATCCTTACTCCTTCTAATCTAGAAATAGGTGCAAAAGTTTCACTATAGTCAATTCCTTCTTCATGTGCACACCCCTTGCAAACTAATCTTGCTTTATTTCTTATTACATTACCATGCTCATTTAGCTTATTAATGAAAATCCACTTAGTACTAATTACATTCTTATCTTTTGGTCTTGGTACCAAAGTCCATGCATTATCCTTTTGAATTTGATCTATCTCTTCCTTCATTGCTTTCATCCAATCTTCACTCTCTAAAGCATCTTTTACTTTTCTCGGTTCAAGTTTAGATATTAAACATGTATTTTCTCTTACCTTGCTTCTTGTTAGAACTCCAACAGTCTTATATCTAATGATTTTGCTCGGTGAGTGGTGTCTCTTTACATATTTTGTCAAATGGGTTTGGTAGCCATTGGTATCTCTTCATTTCCATCATTTAGTGGAAGCTCTCTCTACTCATCTTCTTCCTTGGTTTGTTCTTTCGGAAGGGTGTCAAGAATCTCAGTTTGTACATAAAAAAATCTCTGATAATCCTCATGTTCCTTCTTGTTGTCTTCATCATTTTTCTCTGCAAATTCATCAATCCTCACATTTGCACTTTCTACAATTTTGTTAGTACTATTATTCAAACATTTGTAGGCTTTTCTTTTAGTAGAACATCCCAAAAATATTCCTTCATCTCCTTTAGAGTCAAACTTTTCATCTCTTGCATCTACACCTACTTCCAAATACTTTGAAGTAACTTACATTCCGTTTGTGTCCATACCATATCTCATAAGGTGTTTTGTTTCTTCAATTCTTTAGTTGGACTTAGTTAAGTGTATAAGTAGTAGTGCTGACTACTTCTCTCTAGAAGGTTTGAGAAATCTCATTCTCAATCATCAGTGTTTTTGCACAATCCACAATGGATTTGTTTCTCCTTTCAGCTATACCATTCTGTTGTGGTGTTCTCGGTGTAGATATCTGCCTCTTTATACCATGTTCATTGCAGAAGAGTGTAAATTCATCAGATGTAAACTCTTTGCCTCTATCAGATCTCAAACATTTCATCTGTCTCCCTTGTTTCTTTTTCAACTCTAGCCTTGTACCACTTAAACATTTGAAATGCGTCATGTTTTTCTTTTAAAAACATAACCGACATCATTCTAGAATAATCATCAACAAACAATATGAAGTATCTATCTCCATAGTAGCTCTGTGTTCCCATGGGACCACATAGGTTGGTGTGTACCAATTCTAATATACCTTGTGTAGTATATGTTTTTCTTGTAAATATCAATTTAGTCATCTTACCTACTTGACATCCTTTACACACTACATTCTCAGGTTTGTCTAGACTCAGTAGAACTCTTACTCTGTTCTTCTTACTTACTTTGATTAAGTTATCAAAATTAACATGACATAGCCTTGTGTGCCACAATCATACATCTTCAGCCTTAGAAAATAGACAACTCTTTATGGATGTATCAAGGTAGAATAAGTTACCTTTGGATTGATCTCTGGTAGCAATTATACTTCCCTTCTGATCAAATACTTTAACCTTCTTATTTTGAAATTATAGCTGGTGACCAGTATTGTTTAACTATGCCACACTCAAGAAGTTGTATTTTAGGCCTTCAACCCAATAGACATCATCACACTTAGTATTATTCAGTAGAATTATAGAACCTTTTCCTTTTAGAAGATATGGGGCATCATTTCCAAATCTAACATTGCCACCATTATCCTCTTTCAAAGTAATAAACTTGTCAGTATCACCAATCATGTGGTGTGAGCAACTATTGTCTATAATCCATGTATCATTTTTACTTACTTGTGATAATAGGGCCTTTTCTTCAATGTACCCCTCTTCATTAGATTCATCTTTACTAGCAACATAAACAACTTCATCATCATCATCATCATCATCATCATCATCATCATCATTGGTGTCATCATTAGATGAATGTCCTTCAACAATGTAGCATGCTTTCTTTCCTTTGTTCTTGAAATCTCTAAATCTTCTAAATCTATTCTCAGTCTTGTTGTTGTCTCTGTTATCTCTCTTCTCATTATTGTTAGGAAAATTAGAATCTTTGTGACCAATCTTGTTGCATGAAAAACATTTCAAAGGTAGCTTACCTATGTACTTTCCTTTACCTCTCGGTAGTCTCCTAGCAATAATGCTTCAATTTCAGCTTCATCCTTTTCATCTTCAACATATAGATCTTCAAGCTCACTCCTACAACTATGAAACCTTTCACTAGCACTACTTTCATATCTATCACTAGATCTAGAATATCTAGAATTACCAATAGTCGAGGATTATTTGAATACAGATTCAATGTTAGAAGTAGCGGGCAAACTATTATCAAAATTATTTAGCTCAAAAGCAGTTAGCTTACCGATTATGGCATCCAAAGTAACAACCATTTGTGGAATGGATCTCAACTCTTGAATAGCAGACACATGGATGACATAGATAGGTGGCAGTGTTCTAAGCATCTTACTTGTAACGTATTCTTCATTAATGTTTCCACCAACACCTCTAATTGCAATAACAATCTCCTTTGGTCTTGTGTTATACACAGTAATGTTTTCTCCTTCTTTCATCTTCATTGATTCAAACTTTCCTCTTAAGATTCTAGCCTTAGCTTTCTAAACATGTTGATCTCTGCCAAAAACTAGTGCAAGCCTATCCCACATCTGCTTAGCAGTAGTACAACCTTCTAAATCATTGAACTCTAGGTCGATGAGAGTAAAAGTTATCTCTATCATCACTTGTGTATGTTCTTGTATTTCTCTTATTTGTTCAAGTGTTAGAGGACTAGATAGTGGAGGTGAGTACTCATTTTCAAGTTGATCTTATGCATAATCTCCAATACCAGATATGTGAAGCCACATTCTATTCTTCCATGTAGAAAAGTGATTCCTATTCAACTTTGATGCTTCCCTCTTATACATCTTTGGACCTTTAGCTCAAGTGCCTTTAAACTTATCTTCTCAGAGCACTAGCTCTGATACCAATTGTTGGTTTACCATACTAAAGATGGTTTACTGAGAGGGGGATGAATCAGAAAATATTGAGCCTTAATACTTTAAACCTAAACCTCTGATTCAGTTTGGTGATTCAAACAACAACAACAACCAAAACTTAAAAACTCTTCACAAACTTGATAAAAGCATATAACTTAAACAATTAACATTCACAATTATCAAGAATCATATATAACACAAGATTTAATGAGGAAACCCAATTTGGGAAAAACCTTCATGGGAATTATCACCCATAAAAAAAATACTCTTCTGAAGTATGCTTGGTTAAGAGCCAATCCTGTTAAAGATTACAATGCACATTTTTTAGATGTGACCCTATTAGGGGATTCACCTTAGACCTATTAAGATCTTCACCCTGTTAGGAGTGGCCTGGTTAGATGGCTTGAACATTCATCCTAGAATGTTATCTTTCTCAAGGGTTTACAAAAGGACTTGTTAGATCCACTCAGTTAAGAAATTTTTTGTTACAATTGTTAGTAAGCAAAAGTGTACTAATGTGACCTATGATTCTACAACTATACTTTGCTTGATCAAATCCCTTGTTTGCTCTCTGAAAGTTAATGGCACCTACAAATCATCAAATCATCAGTCTCTTCTCTTGACTGGTTATCCAACTCTTTTACTACTATGCTCGGTAGCTCTTCAACTTATTACTTTGCCAACAACTTTGTATAAACATACAGACTCATTAATATATAGGCCTTTGTTTTGCCTCTTAATCCTATTGATTAATTTTTCCCTCAATTGTGCTCAGCTGTCCGATCTTCTCAAATGAATTGATTCAATGTATTTGCAACTCGGTTAAGCGGTTAAATGTGACTCGTGACTTTCACTTTTCTCTTGGAACTCACAACTTTATTTTTCCACTTAATCTACATCATTGATTTTGAACTTGGCTTTTCGTGACCGTGGATCTTGCAACAAACTTTGTCTTCATGCTTGGAAACTTATTGATCTTCGTGCCTTTGAGTTAAATTCATTCTACTCCTTGTATTCAATATTTGTTCATGCTCGGTTCCATGCTCGGTGACTTTGGTGAATACCTTCACTCGGTATCTAACTTCACTTGGTTACTAACCTTGCTCGGTGACTGTCTTTGCTCTAATCGATCGACATACACTTAACTGATCAATATCTAGGCCCGTCCCTTCACCAACTTGACCTTTCTACTTTAATGACTTAAAAACATCAAATTTTAAGTAAGAAAAAATTATATCAATAGTTGCTTATCATTATCTGATCTTTATTATCTGCCCAATTAAGTTCCTCTTTGATTGATATGGCATCTTAATATAAACCTAAAATCAATTTCTTGACATCAATTGTTGGAGATTTACTTCTGGCAGCTAGTTGATTGTATGTTTGTCATTGATGAAAACATATAATATACAAAAATGTTCTATATGTACTTATCAGAATGATGATATCAAGCCTTGCACGGTTATATTCTTGTGGTAGACATGTTGCTGATGTTTTGTTCATACACGTAGACTCAGATATGAAGTTTCAGTTGTGTTGTGTAATTCTGTTAGTAGCAGTTACAGTTTCTGGAGTTTGTCTGTACTGAGCTGATGTATTGCATTGGTTCTTGAGTTGCACCTATCTTTGGGATATGTGTGTGTATATTCAAGTTTATTTATGAGTTGAAGACAGTTATCTAAAGGCTCCTAATGTGTTTCAACAAGATTGCAAAGTTAGAGTTAATTTGGTGAGGCCGACTTAGTGAAGCGTCGCGTCTATTCAGTTTATATTGAGCGGTTGTAATTATGCTTGCGTGATTAGTAAAGCCGACAAGGATGTTATGAAGAGTTTTCTAATAGGTCCCATGATCTCATACTTTGAGGAAGATACTTATAGCAAGTCATTTGTGGAATGCTAAGTGTGAATGATAAGAAAAGAGACAGAAAATGTATAGAGCAGAATATCTGTTGTGTTTCATTCATCAAGGATCTATGTGAAGAAGAAGTGAAAGATAACAATACACTGGAACTGATCAAGATAGCAGGTCTACTCTATAGTTCATCATCAGATATAGTGCATATATGTTCTACAGAAGGTTGTAGCCTTCACCATTGAAGTAGTGAACTTTTGGACAGTGAGTCTTCACCCTTAACCGGGTTATTTGTAAAAGACTCCTAATAGGGTCAGACCCTTAACCAAGTCACTATACTTATTGCATTGTAAGGAAAAAATCCTAATAGGGTTGAAAGATCTTCTAACATGGATTATTATAAACAAGTATAGTTCATTGTGGGTGTTAATTCCCACCGGGGTTTTTACCATTTGGTTTCCCCCTAACCAAATTGTGGTGTTGTCTATTGTGTTATCTGAATGTGCATTTACTTTATTGTATTCTGGAGTTAATAAAAGAAAGGAATTAAATTAGTTGATAACTGATTCACCCCCCCTCTCAGTTATCCTTTGGACTATTCTAACAATTGGTATCAGATCCAAGTGCCTTGAAGAGAAAGCCTAACAGCTTAAGGTAGATCAGATGACATACTTCAGAAAAGAGAGTCCTAAGTTCAATGGAGAAAATTATCTGGATTGGACAAACAAAATGATAACACATCTACAGTGTGTTAGTTTTGACATCTTTGAGATAGCCACACAAGAAGTTGTTATTCCCTCTCTAAAAGACCTTTCAAGAGATGATTCTACTAGTAAACAGAAGGATACATTCACAGCTAATGCAGTTGCCAAAGAAGCCCTTATAAGTGCACTATCTGACAGTGAATTCTCTGAGATCAAGAAAGTAGACAAGGAATACACAATATGGAAGTATTTAGAAGACATGTTTGAAGGAGATGTTCAAGCAAAGAATGCACACAGGAAGACATGGAAAAAGAAATACAACAGTCTTGAGATGTTACCTGAAGAGAACATTAGAGCCTACAATCAGAGGATAAATGAAGCAGTTTTTGGAATTAGAAACAATGGTGGAGAAATATCAAAAGAAGATATAATGGACAAGCTGTTGACTACTTTAACATCAGACTATGAGAACAATATTAGTATTCTAGAGGAAACCATACAGTTTTCACAAGACTTCAAGAGAGAGACTTTGATCAGTAAAATCTCTGCATTTGAGATATCAAGATTGAAGACTGAACCTAAAAGTGAAACAACCTTCAAAGCTTCAGTCCATGGTAAGAAATCTCACA
>MU225099.1:2810264-2826781 GCA_018584345.1 Thuja plicata
ATGCTTGCAAGGATTTTGATTGGCAGAAAGCAATGGAAGAAGAATTAGATCAAATAATAAAAAATGATACATGGGAATTGGTCCCTAGACCCAGTGACAAAAATGTGATTGGAACAAAGTGGGTATTCAGGAAAATAATGGTACAATGGTCAGAAACAAAGCAAGACTAGTGTGTAAAGGATATGCACAGAGGGAAGGGATAGATTACACTAACACATTTGCCCCTATGAGTAGATTAGAAGCCATCAAGTTATTCTTGGCCTATGCAACATTCAAAGACTTCAAAGTTTATCAAATGGATGTAAAATTTGCCTTTCTGAATGGTGACTTGAAGGAAGAAGTCTACATAGAATAGCTTGAAGGATTTAATCTATCAGATAAGCCAGACATGGTATACAGACTGAAGAAAGCACTCTATGTACTTAAACAGGCCCCAAGAGCTTGGTATGAGAGACTAGATGGTTATCTTACTAGGATTGGATTTAAGAAAGGAGCAGCAGATTGTAACTTGTTCATAAGAGAGACACCTGATGGACTATTACTTGTTGCTATATTTTTTGATGACATTATCTTTGGAGGTAATGACAAGCTTAGTGCAGAATTTGCAAAAGAAATGTAGAATGAATTTGAAATGAGCATGATTGGTCCTATAAAATATTTTTTGGGATTGAACGTAAAGAAGACAGATAAAGGAATATTCATAAATCAGTCCACATATGTGAGGGAAATATTGAAGACTTTCAAGATGGAAGACTGTAAGCCAGTATGCACTCCTATGATAACATGAAGCAAGATTTCTAAAGAAAATGATTCTGCAGCAGTTGACAAGACATTGTATAAATATATGATTGGAAAAATTATATATCTTACTCAATCTAGACCAGACATATCTAATGCAGTTGGCATTGTTGGTAGATTTGTAACTAAACCAAAATAGAATCACCTAATGGAAATAAAGAGAATATTCAGATATCTAAAGGGAACTATAGACTATTGTTTATGGTATCCTAAATCAGAGAATGTACAACTTCATGTGTATATAGATGTAGATTGGGTAGGTTGCATTGATGACAGGAAGAGTACTTCTGGAGGAGCAGTATTTCTTGGAGACAGGTTGGTTTCTTGGGTAAGCAAGAAGCATAATTAAATCTCTCAGTCAATAACAAAAGCTGAATATGTTGCAGCAGCATTGAATTGTTCAACAATGGTTTGGATCAAGCAGATGGTTAAAGATTTTGGTATACAGGTTGACTATCCTATTATTATTCATTGTGATAACACCAGTACTATCAACATGTACAAGAACCCTGTGATTCATGCAAATACAAAGCACATTGAGATTAAATACCATTTGCTTAGAGAAAAAGTTGTAGATAATGAAGTAAAATTGGACTATGTGAGCACCAAAGAACAGTTGGCAGATATTTTCACAAAGCCTTTATCAAAAGATACTTTTGAGTATCTCAGGGAGAAGTTGGGAGTAATTCCCTCTCCTAAGTCTGATTATATAAAGCAGAAAGAACATCAGTCATTAAGTGACTGATGAATGGTTGACTACTCTACTTCTGGAGTAGTACCTCTGCTTAATTGTTTATGGTGCCCTTTGCCATTGATGTCAAAGGGGGAGTATATAGTAAGGGGGAGCATATACTCTGGGGGAGTATAAACACAGACAGAGGAACTATAGTAGTATAGAGGAATCTTTGATGAGGATATTGAGAATATTGTAAAAAGGAAGAAGACACCATGTGCTGAAGATTTTTTTAATATCATATGTTGCCATCAATGTCAAAGGGGGAGATTGTTGGAGATTTACTTCTGGAAACTAGTTGATTGTATGTTTGTCATTGATGACAACATATAATATACAATAGTGTTCTGTATGTACTTATCAGAATGATGATATCAAGCCTTGCATGGTTATATTCTTGTGGTAGACATGTTGTTGATGTTTTGTTCATACACGCAAACTCAAATATGAAGTTTCAATTGTGTTGTGTAATTCTGTTAGTAGCAGTTACAGTTTCTGGAGTTTGTCTGTACAGAGCCGACGTATTGCATTGGCTCTTGAGTTGCACCTATCTTTGGGATATGGGTGTGTATATTCAAGTTTAGTTATGAGTTGAAGACAGTTATCTAAAGGTGCCTAACGTGTTTCAACAAGATTGCAAAGTTAGAGTTAATTTGGTGAGTCCGACTTAGTGAAGCATCACGTCTGTTCAGTTTATATTGCGCAGTTGTAATTATGATTGTGTGATTAGTAAAGCTAACAAGGATGTTATGAAGAGTTGTCTAACAGGTCCCATGATCTCATACTTTGAGGAAGATACTTATAGCAAGTCATTTGTGGAATGCTAAGTGTGAATGATAAGAAAAGAGACAAAAAATGTACAGAGCAGAATATTTGTTGTGTTTTATTCATCAAGGATCTATGTGAAGAAGAAGTGAAAGATTACAATACACTGGAACTGATCAAGATATCAGGTCTACTCTACAGTTCATCATCAGATATAGTGCATATCTTTTCTATAGAAGGTTGTAGCCTTCACCATTGAAGCAGTGAGCGTTTGGACAGTGAGTCCTCACCCTTAACCGAGTTATTTGTAAAAGAATCCTAATAGGGTCAGACCCTTAACCAGGTCACTATACTTATTTCATTGTAAGGAACAACTCCTAACAGGGTTGCAAGATCTTCTAACAAGGATTATTATAATAAAGTATAGTTCATTATGGGTGTTAATTCCCACCGGGGTTTTTACCATTTAGTTTCCCCGTAATCAAATTGTGGTGTTGTCTATTGTGTTATCTGAATGTGCATTTACTTTATCGTATTTTGGAGTTAATAAAAGAAAGGAATTAAATTAGCTGATAACTGATTCACCCCCCCTCTCAGTTATCCTTTGGACTATTCTAACATCAATGACAAACTAACAACTCATCTAATCATTCTACTTGCTTGTATTCTTCTGAAACTCGATCTTCATCATCATTACGATCAGTTGGTTAACAATACGGGACAAACCTATCGGTTAGACTATACCAATAGAAAGATGTCATGACTCATAAATACTGCAAGGCATCGTAATTATCTGGAGAAGTTATGCCGATATGTATAAATGAAGAATGTCATCGGTGTGAGAAATGGCTATTGAGATGAATTCAAACAAGTCCACCTAACTTCAAGGGTTACACCATAATAACTTTACAAAGGGAAACTTTCAAGGGTCATCGGTAAGAAGAAGCATCAAGTCCATCATTGTTACACCGTTGATCAAAACAAAAGTGGAGAAATAAGGAATATACATATAGGTGAGATTCATACCAACATAAGCGATGATGAAGATATCAACTTGAGATGTGTGATAGGTAAGTCATTTGTGAAGGCATCCTGATTGTATAGATCACATCGATGAGGATACAAAGAAACATATCAGGAAGACTCAGGTTGATATGCGTGTTATGAACTCACTTAAGCTATTAGCGTGAAAATAATTATTGGTACAAATATTTCCTTATAAAGTTGATAGTGATAGTTACACCGATGACTTAGGAGGAAGAATCAGATTGCTATGACTCTTGGTGATAAGTTAGGGGTGATGAAATCATACTACCAAGAGATGATCGGGGAGAACTTGCTGATGAAAATTCTCATGCACATCGAAAGGACATAGAATGAATCAATGAGATGATTGGATATCAAACTTATTTGAATGAAGGCAACCCAAATGAACTTGTATCATTGGAAAAATATAGAGGAAGTTTGGGCGATCATCCATAGAACATTTTAATTTTTCATGACTCATTGTCCCATCGGTCTGACAAACTATTGTCCCATCAGTCTGACAGACTTAAATTCAAAATTAATTTGCACCTTGTGCAGAACAACTTGGCGGTTGCAATTTCAAATTGTCCTCTAAAGAAGATCATTTTTTTGAATCCAGATGGAATATCAGAGAAATTTGGCACAACAAGAGTAAGAGTCATCATAAAAACAAATTGAACCCTACAAAAAATAGTAAACAAGTTTTAATTATCTTGTTCTTTCATTTGATTATGGTCAATTTGCTCTATACTGAAGCAATGGAAAACCCTAAGGGTAGGAGGCAAAAGGTTGAGTCAGAGTCTAGTGAAACCTAGGGTACACAACAAATACCTTGAGACTCAGACATTACAAATTGAACAATGGGAGAAAATTGATGAGAGTCAAAGAAAACTCCGTCAAGACCTAATTAACCAAAGTCCTGGGTTGGGGGTTAACCTAGAAGGATTGTGCAATTAAACCCTAGTGAAATAAATTTTGAGGACAAATATTTCATAGCAGATGTCTGGACTAATATCAAGGGATATGATTTTTTTATATCCCATTATCACAGATGGGATAGTTTTGAACCCATATGTAACACATGGTGACTAAATTTGCGTAAAATCGTAGTGCCCAAAGTCTTTGTAAATGTGGAATTAATGAAATTGTTGGCTAAAAACTACAATGCATACCTCAAATCAACATGTGACTTGCAAGGAAAACCTTTATTCCATGTATCAAATGGTGCGGTGGAAGAAGCATTTGGGAAGGAGTGTGTTATGAAGATATTGTAATTGAAGATCTTGGTATAGAGTATTTGAGATTAGATACCAGCTATAACGGCTGGATATTACCCCAACATAAATGAAAAAGTGATGGTAAGACTAAGGATGTGTCATTGGAAGATAGTGATGGCCCTCCCATTTAGATTGATTTATTTCAAAATTATTTGAAATATGCTTATTACAATGTTGGGAAAGTTTTTGGTGTAGAATTCCCATAATTTCTATCCAATGAGACCATGGTTATTATTGCATATGTACAGAGTAAGAATCCCAGACAACTTGATTATATAGCATTTGTTCATAGAGTGATTGAACTGGACCTAATGGCCACCAATACCAATCCTTCACATATGTATTTTCCTCATTATTTTGTTCTTATACACATGATTTTGTACTAGGGTCAAGAGGAGGGCATATGGCCTGAAGATTTGATGATTAAACAATGTGACACAGATGGTAATCCATTACCTGTATAGTTGTGGACACCAATATGGGATTCAAGATTTTCCAACTTCAATTATACTTATTTTGAGGAGTATTTTGTTAAGATATTATATAAGAACTTCTAGTACCCTTGTGAGCATTCTTTGTCTGATGAAATTAAGAGATTTTTTAGGCCTAAGGACTGTGGTGGGCCTACTACTATAAAACATGTTTGGAGTGATTGGTTATGTTATTCATATCCAAAAATTAATAGAGTATATGGATTTGAAGGAGAACCTTTTATCTTGCTCAGAATAGTACCAAACATAATAGCCTATTTGGAAATTGTGAGACAGTTGGATTATTCAAATGTCATGAATTTGAAGGCATATGAAAACAATCATTTATGCAAGAAATAATATGTTTTGGTTATTTTATAGTATTATCACATGATATATATGATCGAATATTGGATAAGCTAAAGGAACAAAACATGAATAAAGTTGCACCACAACCTAGATACGACCCTAAATGTTTCATTGATGAAATAAAGAGAATGAAAAAAATAAGTGGGTAAACCTAGAAGCCATATGTAAAAGAAGATATCATAAGGTATCTGAGTGAAAAAAGAAGACATAAGGGAAATTGAGAGATACAATAATAAGTTAGAATCAACGAAGGTAGACATTCATAATTTTGTCTCTGCAGCAAGGGAAGAGTCATCTGGTGAGGATGAGTCATCTAGTGAGGATGATTTGTCTGATGAGGATGCTTCCACAAGAATATCCACCACATTTCTTGAGCCATACCAATATGTTGAAAGGAAACAAGAAGTGGGAGGTCCTATGGACCAATATCTAAGACAATTGGCTCATGATTCTTTTATTTATGATGATAATTTTGTTAAAAGTAATGGATTTGTTGGCTATAAGCACTAAGTTATGAAATAAGAGGGGACTGAATCAATACAGTAACCAATTCAAATTTTAAAATTAATTCAAAACACCGGTAACAGACAAAACTATAAAATGATTCAATATGTATTAACTATTATTGTTGAATCACAATCATAACCATAAAACAATAAATGAAACCAAAACATCACAATCATAGACACAAGTGACAAATATTTTAATATCGTGGAAACCCTTATAAGAGGGAAAAACCACGGTGGGGACGGCACCCACAAACTTCACTACTACAGTATAGAAGGTGCCCTGTGAAAGACTTACAAAAAATCTTTCTAAGAGTTATACATCTTCTTAGAGATATCTAGTACATTATAAGATGTACAATTAGACCTTTTAAAGTCTACCTCATGTGAGGATTGAAATCTACAATCTAGAGATTCATCTTGTGAAAGGATTTAGAAACAAAGACCTCTAAGAGTCTACTTTGTTAAAGGGTTTAGCTTGTTGCAATTGTCAGAGAAAAACAAGTGATTAGTCTATAATATCAATCCTTTCTTGTAAGATCCTTTAAGTTCTATAGCTTCTCAACCTTCCATTCAAACTATGACTAAAACCTCTTCTCCAAATCTTTTCACTATCTCCCATATCAGTCGCTGATTGTGTTAGAGATTTTTCTTGCAAAATCTCAATACAACATCAATGCTTGACTCTTAGATTCCCAATTCTTGACTCATGCAAGTAAAAGTCTAATAAATGAGGATTAATCCTCCTTCTTTGAGATCCACAGGCTCAGGCGGGTGTACCTTCTATAGATTACTGCTTCTCAGTAACTATAACAGTGGATTAAGGGTTACACTGATTTGCGTATTGCCTTTTACTACAACAATTGATGGCACATCCTAAAAGTGACTATGATCAGTCTAGCACAGAGCTTAATAAGCCAAACTATGAACTTGAAAATAGAAAATAATAGTGAAACAATGATTCTCATCCTTCTTCTTTTTAGATTTCTTGACTCAGGAAGGTTAACCTAATGATTATCTCTCCAAATAATCAACAAATTAGATTGTATTCTTCAATACAATTGATTAAGCATATATGTTCTTATTAAAAGAAAAGTAAAAGATTGTTTATTTTGTGATTGATGATGATAACTGCTTACAAAACCTAGACCAATGCCTAATCCCGGGCAAAGAGTCAAATAAAATATGTATTAATAGAAACTATTTAATGGAAACACATGTGAAGCCCAGACAGAGTGCCTTACAAACTATCTTTTCATTCCCACATCCATGTATCAAATTCTCACACTTATATCTAACCCTCTAGAACTATTTATAAGACTTATTCCTTCCTTGAAAGAAACTTACAAATAATTGCATAGTTACCTTATAACTGGTATATTTAAGATGCCTTACAAATTAAACATACAAGAGCATAAAAAAAAATACAAGAAGACACCATATGTGTAAAACAGGGAACCCCAATGTATTTTATTAATAAACTTCTATTTCAATACATTCAGAAAGACCAAAAGCTTGAAAAAACTAGACAAAAGTAAGAAATCTACATCGCGTAGATTCACCATCCTTAACAATATGTTACATCTTACTATATATAGAGCACTAGCCACCTTGGAATCCTTAAGGAGAAAGGATGCAACAAGATTTGGATGGCTAGGTTAAACCTAAAAGTGTTAGAAGACAAAATTACATTTACACCTTCAGTCGGTGGAAAAGACACTTGAGGAGAAGATTTGATATGATTCCAAAGCTTTAACAGTAGGCACCTTTGTCCATAGATATTCTAGGTAACCTCTCAAAGTTATTGTGAGACTTAGTGACCGCTAATACAGGCTAACTTACACTAGTCTTTTTGATGATTATCCTCCCTGTGCTCATTGATCAGGTGTCAGGTGTAGCTCTACTCCTCATCCAATACATCTAAGTCAATGGCTGTAGGATTTTTCTTCTTGGGCTTTGTGATGACATCCCATTCTGCAACCTCTACCTCTGAAGGCCAATTAAAGCTCTAAATTATCTATAGTTGTGCCTTCTACATGTCCCATCTAGCATCTGTTATGACCTTGACATTTGTGAAAAACTTTATGAAGTTTGTCTCTGCTTTAAAAGCTTCATCTAAGGTCTTATTAAATCCATCCATATCCAGGACATTGCCATCTTTTATAAATGACTCTTTAATAGGAAATATAGTGCAAAACTCATTCCTCCACTCTCCCACTACTTTAATCTTATCATCTTCTCCCTTTATTGGAGGAATAAATCTATTATAATCCTGGTCAAACATGTTTATCCTTGCTTGTATCTGATTTTCTTTGCCTTTCAAGAAAGACAAAGTGGCTCCTATTTGTTCAATTTCTTCTCTTACCTGATAGACAATCTCAGGGAGATCTACCCTATGTGGCTATAATGCTCCCAACCTTTCAAACAATGATGCCCTTCCTGACCAAGTGCCAAAGTAAGGATTCAGAGCTGCAATATGACTTTTGACCTTTGTCTCTAGGCCATGTATCTTTCTATAAGAATTATGTACCAAGTAAACTTTACTTTTTAGGACATCTATCCTATGTTGCAAGATCTCCTGGATAAGGCTTCTAAAGCCACTTTATTCTAATCCGTGTCCACTTGATCTATTTCAATTGTAACATCTTTTGTGGTCTCAGTTTGACAGTCCACAACTTGTTTGGGTGGAGCAAGGATAGTCCTAGGGGCCTCTTGTAGCTTTTTTTTTAATTCCTCTACTTTCTCCTTTAGTGACTTGATCTGAATTAAGCACTTTCCCTGTCCTTCACTACATCACTTGACTCATCAAAGAGTTTCTCATATCTCTTGGACATTTGCTCTATTTTAGCCTCATTTAGATGTGTAAAGTGGGTAAGGGCCTGGGATATCTCCAGGTCACTAGTATTATAGATAGACCATATGATCTTATCCTCGTACATCTTCTCTTGCACGCTGATTAATGATGGCTTTTGGGTCTTAGGTTCTAGGGACCACATTTCTAAAGTTTGGGATCATGGACCATATCCACATCCCTTGATCATCTCCCCCACTTATGTCTTAGAAGACAAATTTCCATATGGTTGCCTCCTAATTTGATCAATTATGAATGCTGAAGCAAGATCCCAACTAGGCACAAGCAACATCCCACTAGACTTGACTAGTTGCCTATCCTCCTCAGGTGTTATTTTCTCTGTTTTAAGATCATATGCCTACAGGGCTTGCAAAGCTTCACTTGGCACTAAGTCACCCTCTGTCAACTATAGTTTTGATCCAACTTCTTGCTGCTTCCTCTAGATTAAGAAGTTCTTGAACTCCTCTATCTTGATGAAAGCATCATCATTCAAAAACTCTTCTTGGTGTAGTTCTCTTTCATCTTGATAGAGTATAAGAGTAGAAGGGGCAATTCAACTTCTTCTTGTGCATCCTTATTTACCTTTTTTCCTTCCCTGATAACCTTTCTGAGTTGGTGGTCATACGACCTATTACCAGTAATCAGGGCAATTATTTTATCTTTCTTCTTTTCCCATGTTTAGCATGAGAAGGCTCCCCTAATTCTATTCTCTATTTCTTTCTTGGGGGCTCATCAGTTACCTCAGCCTCAGGCATCTTAGTAAGATCTACCTCTATAGTCTACTCTATTGAGGGTGTTTGATCTATGGGAGGAGGGATATGAACTAAATAACCTCCCTCACTATCTTCTTCATATTCTGAAGAGGAATGCTTCTTAGAACCTCTTTCTTTGTCTTCAATCAAACCCTCAAGCTGATTGTACAATGTGTTGAAAGACTACATCATTTTATTGAGTCTATGCAAGTAGGGCACTCCTGGAAAGAAACCTCCAAAGGGGATCACTTTTTCTTCATCTGTTTCTCCAGGCTCATTAACTCTTGGTATTGATCAGCCCTTCTTGCTACTTCTTCATCTTCCAAGATATTTCTTATGAGGACCTCCTCTACACACTCCTCATGATCCTTGATGGTGGTTATAGTTGGACTCAGCAAATTATTTGCACTTTTGATGAAACCTTCTAGATCTATGTACCTATACAAGGCCACACTCCTATACTGTCCCAACCATTTATTCATTGAATCCATGACTCTCTTCCCAATGGTGAAGTTGTAAACCTTAAACTACCTGGGTGTGAATTTACCCTTTCGATTGGGAGCCAAGTGCTCTTTATCAGTCCACATTAACTTCCAGATAAATTCCATCACATCTATTCTTGGTGGCACATATTGTGGAAGTATGTGTGGTGGCTAGGAGCATCCATAAACCCTCATTAAAGTAAAGGTTTTCTCATAGTAAAAGTCTCCCCAGTTATGATCTACTGTCCATTTATCCACAAATTGACAAGGCCTGAGAAGTTATAGCACCTTGAATGGGAAATCTTGTCATATTCACACCTAGCAGACCTAAAATTGGACATGCAATCCAGCTCTAGAATCTAAAAAACTCATTTTCATTGGAAGTGTAATTCCAAACCCTAAGCTAGAGTTGAATAGGGTTTGGTTGACCGTGGAACTACATCCTTGGTCTCAAATTTTGGATATCCATGTTGTTGATATTGAAATATAAAATTAAATGCATCAAAAGAGAGTAATGCAAGAACTTAGGGTTGGACTTCTTTTGGATATCTCTAAACCCTTGGTGCATTTGGTTAATGACATACTGAATATAGTCAAAGTCAGTGTTGGCATGAGAATTCTGGAGGTCCAAGATAATCATCAAAAGATCTGCAGATAACCTTTCATTTCCTCAATCTACACCCAAACCCTACATAATCCATAAGAAATATACTTCATATAGAAGCTCAGGTCCTTGTAAAAATAGGGCGCCGTAGAATTTGGTATGGAAACTATGTAATTTCTGTTTGATTTAGGGATATGACCCTGTATCAGTCTGGTGGCTTCCTTGACATACCTACTCTGCAACTTTGTTAAATTTATCTCTGTGGCACAAGGATGATAAATATCAAAGGCCTTCATGAATGATGCCCTATCCAAAGTAACTAGGGTTGTTCCATCACTCTTCTTGATAGTCTTGGAAAGAATATCATACCTTCTAGATAACTCAATTAATAAGTCTGTATCTACAAAGATGTCTGGGACTATCAACTTTGCTAACCCAGGTTTCCAAGGGTTTGAGATAGGAATTGGCTTATCCTTATTGCTATAGAAGTAATTGAAAAGATGATAACTAGAAAATCATGGAGTACGAGGATCTCTACAATTTTCCATATCATCAGAGAGGAATTTGTCATTTACCTTTTTCCTTGGTTTTTTCTAAGTAATAGAGCTACGAATTCTTTAAAGTAGTTCCTTTTGCCTTTCCAGTCTTTTGCATCTTCACTTCTTCCACTGGTTGAGGCCCCACTTGGTGCTGGTTGACTCATTTTTCTGGTTTCTGAAAACTCCTCTGATTATCTCTTCTCTCAGATACAGGTCCTTCCTCACAAATAACTCTAAAATTCAAGCAATTCTTCACCTCTTTAAGCCTTGAAACTTATGCAATCTCTTAGCTCTGTAATCTTAAAACTTTAGTAAAATAAAATGCACAAAATCTACAACTATTTATCATTAATAATTCAATGCACCAGTCAAGTCGAGAGCCAAGAAATCATGACTCAATCACTTCTATCTTAACTTTGTGTGCCTTTACATCAATTTTTTCCTAGACGTGGCACCTGAAGTTGAGAGGTAATCAAATTTGAATAGGCCAATTGGTAAAGTCATGAGTGTTTTTTCTAGTTTTAAAACTTTATTGTATGCAAAAAGGTTTTAAAATCAATATGATTGGCTTGTTTTTCCAACCTTTTCACAGCTCAATAGATCCTGTTAGAATCTTTCTTCTTTAATTGGCCAACTTTTTTACATTGCGGTGTGAGAACAAACCCTTACAACTTTACCATACCCTTACCATAGTCCATTCTGAGACTATGGGACTGTGTTATCTCCTAGTGGCTAAGATTTTAGTTTGACCTAGGTTACATCATGAGATTCAATGCCCACCATACGATCTCCTTCTTCATCAATGATCATCTCCAAGTCGCTATACAATTATCTTAACTCTAATTTCATTCTAAGACTTCGCGACCAAGGCAAAATAATGACCTTGATTTAACCCTGAGTCTATTTGGAGATCACGCGACTCAACAAACTCAAAGTCACTGATCGTTTCTCTTTACCTTGAGTTTATTCAGAGAATTCACGCTAGCCATACAATTAGATCCAAATCCATAGCTTGCACCGAGTCTCCTAATCATTTTGTACTTCCATAATCTATCATGAGATTACGCGACTACCCTTGATTTCTCTTAAATCTGATAGTCTGCGCTGAATCTCCCAGTCTTTAGCTTTAACTTCAGTCTGTTATGAGATCACACAAGTAAAGGCTATCTCTAAGTCACTGAGAGTTTATCTCAACCTTGGGTTTACTCTAAGATTTCACGCGTGCCATAGATCTTCTTAACCACTTATACATGTGTCTCAATCTGAGCATACTATCTCTTGGTCACTGATTGCTTTTTGACTTATTGGCTTCATTTAGCAATTTAACACCAACCACAAGATATGATCCTCATCAATAGTTTGGATTCTCTTGTGGAAAACTTAAACTAGCTTTGACCTAACCAAGGCTAACCATGTTTTATTTGGAGACTTAGCCACTGAGAAAACTCAAAATCGCTGAATGATTTCTCTAACTCAAGTTTTGTTAAGAGATCAAACGCCTACCCTCAGATCTTATCTCAATAAATGACTAGCGTTAAGTCTCACAAGCTTTTTGTACTTCATCAAATCCTTCTGAGATCATGTGATAACCCTTGATTTCTCTTAAATTTGACAGTCTGTGTTGAATCTCGAGACTTATCACTTAACTTCTCTTTCACTCTGCGATTAAATGCTATCCACGGGATCAACCAAGGATCCACGGTTATCACTAGATCTCCAGTCATCTCATGACATCATTAATTTATTGCAAGACTAAGTGCCAGCCAATTATCTTAATCCTGATCTACGATCCTCACTTAATCTCATGAGATTTTACTTAACCCTTCTTGCGTTCAGAGATCTTGTGACTAATCAAAAGAAATAACCATGCTTTTATCTTGGTAAGTTTGTGAGATTACACGACTCTAAGTCGCCATATGATTTACTAACTCAAGAGTTTATTTGGAGATCAAGCACAAACCACATGATCATTTCAAAGATATAAAAAGATCAATGGCTATCTTTTAATCTCTGAAAGAAACCCTGACCTTAGCATTTTTTTAGAGATCACGCGCCAGTCGCTCATCTTTGAAAAGATCAATGATTATCTCTTAATATCTGAATCTCTTACTTAGCTCTAATTTCTTATGGAAATTAGGTGACAAAGAAAAGGGAACTCTATCTTAACCTTGGGTGTATTAAGATTTTACATGACTGAGTAAATATCCAATTCGCTGATTAATTCTTGTAACTTGAGTTTAATCACAAGATCTGGTGCCATCCACATGATCAAATCTTAATCCATGACCGTTGCTAAGTCTCTGAATGACTTAAAGCATATTATTTTCTTCTATAGACTACATGACTAAAGCTTGCACCAAGTCTCCAAATGATTTGGAATATTCAGTCTTGCTTGCAAGATTAGGAGATAAAGGTAAAGACTTAAATCACATGACATATAAATCACTTAAGTTATCTCAACAAAAGTAACTTAAAAAAAAAGAACACAGTTATGAGGAACTAGGGTTTTTGCATGACAAGGGCAAAAATGACCTAGGGTTTAGGGTTTTTACACCATTTTTCTTTGCATTTCTCAAATTACAGACACTTGTAGGAAAATTAAAGGGCATGTTCAAATAGATCTTGACTCTTTCGGGAAAATTTAGATTGGGAACCAAAAACTTTATGTCAAGAGTCAGAAAATTAGAAATATATCCAACAGGGGCTCTCTCTGAGGATGCTTGAATGAAAGTTCATAGCAAGAAAAACAAATCTCTAGTAGGAAGACCAAAATGGCACTTACCTATTGCAAAAGCAAACATACAACTAGAAGGAAACACACAACAGAAAGCAAACACACCTGTACATAAAACACAAAACTACTGTGCATGGAAGACATAGTTAGTTGAAGAAAGTTTTTAAAAATGATCCATGCATTGGAAATTCAAGTACCTCTCCATCCATATTCTTTAAAATATATTAATACTTTCCAAAATTTTGATGAATGACAAAGGGGCCTAACCATAAGGACTCAAAGTTTTTATGTTTTCCCTTATCCTCAGCTCTTGCATTCCATTGAAGAACCAGATCATCAAGATGGAACTTCCTATTGCTTTCTCTCTTATCAAAAAGGTATTTCATTTTTTTTTGTAGTTTGACATTTTCCTTTTGACAGTCTCTTCTTACTTCATCCAACTCCACTAGTTGCACCATTTTTTCTTGCATTGGTTCAGGGAATTCTAGCTCCTCATCTTGGATGAAATTATAAAATGGAAGAAAATTATTATTAGGCATTCTAGACTGAATACCATATACTAATTCAAAAGGAGATTTCCCTATGGCCTTCTTCACAGTGATTCTATCTGCCCATAATGCAAGTTTCAACTTTGCATGCCAGGATCTCTTGTTGTTTTCTAGGGTCTTTTTTCATAATTTGCAGAATACTCTTGTTAGTCGATTATGCTTTCCCATTGTCCTGTGGATGGTAGGGGGATGAATATGAAATGACAATTCCCATATCAGAATAGAAATCAACAAATTCTTTAGATCTAAAGCACATAGCATTATCCATCACTAATTTTATTGGAACACCAAACCTATTAATCACATTGTTTATTAAAAAATCAATGACCATTGTGCTTATAGCCTTCTTGGTTGGAATTTATTCAACCCACTTGGTAAAATAATCAGTCACCAGCAAAATCCAATTGTGTCCCCCAATTGATTTCTTCGAAGATTCTCCAATAAATTCCATTCTCCACATGGAAAAAGGGGCTTCTGCCACTACGAGATTTAACAATAGGGCACCTGAAAAATTCATTTTGTTGGAGAATCTCTGATAGGGTTCACACTTTATGAAAAAAGAATGGAAATCTTTAAATAAACAAGGCCAATAATAACTAGCCCTTAAGATTTTATGAGATTTTGATTTAGCTGAATAGTGTCCTCCATACATCCCAACATGCATCTCTTTCAGAATCTCTTCAGATTGCCCTTTGTCCAGGCATAACAACAATATTCCATCCCTTTTTTTTCCAATATAAATCACCCTACAACAAGACATATCTATGATCTTGTAACCTTAAGCTTCTCCTTTGATTGTCACTTAAATCCTCCAGGCAGCTAGGATTTTTAAGAAAAAACATAATATCATCATACCACAGTTGCATCTCAATACTTGTAACTGCTTCTCCACAAGTATTAGCATTATTTACTTGGACTAAATCAAGATTTTCTTCTGTCATCAACTTAGCTAGTTCTAAGCCTCTCACCAACTTAGTAATGTGGAGCTCTAGGTCAAATTCCTAAATTTTATTGATCCACTTGCATATCTTCCTTGTTACCTCACTTTGGACCAGAATATCCTTAACTGTAGCATGGGGAACATATGCATTAACTTTTGCACATACTAGGTAAGGTCTAAATACCTTTACTTCTTTTACCATGGAATAAGCTTGTTTCTCCATCAATTGATAATTCAACTAAGCTCTTTGTAATGATTTTCTGAAAAGTGTTATGGGATGTTCACGTGTGTGTGAAATAGTGCACCTATTACCTGCGACACAACACTTCAATAGGTCATTACGTTAGTGGAAAACATGGTTAGATGAGCATATAAAACACTAAAATCAACCTATTTCTTTCTAACTAATAAGAGTATGATAAGCAACATAACAACCCTCAGATTATGCTACTATCAGTGACATATACGACTTAGCATGAAAGACTTGAGTTAAAACAAACTATTTAACCATTAAGCATGCATAGTATCTCTAAAAATGAACATTATAACCATGCATGATAATGAAACTAAAAATGAAATATGAATGTATCTAAATCTTAACAACATAACAATGTATTTTCAATCTAAAAATCATGCTTATTTGTTCTCAAAAACCCCTTCTATTTATAGAAGAATGAGGAGAGAGAGGGGGGACAAGGTGCATTAATGGAGTTGAAAAACTCATTAATGAAGTGTAAGAGGCATTAATGCCTTGGGAATTAATGAAGCATGGTGGAGGCAAATGCATTAAATTCTACATTAAATGTGAGCAATTAAGAGGCATGGGTAGGGTTACAAGTCAAGCTTGAGAAGGTGGACTTGAGGAAAGGAATCTTGAGATTCTTTGACTTTCTTAAGTGGGTTGAGTCTTTAATCACTCCTTAATGGAATGTGACAACATTAGGAGGTGGGTTAGGATAGAATTTAGGATTAGAACTAGATTTTGCAAGGGTGAATGGGTTGGGATAGGTTTGAACCCAGACTCAAAGTGGTTGAAGTGGGTTAGGTTGGGGTTTAGAGGAATATTAATGAAATGAATAAAACTTATTTAATTCATTCAAAAATAGGAATATCAATTATTTAA
>MU225099.1:2826859-2843365 GCA_018584345.1 Thuja plicata
CAAATTAATCATTTTAGCCATGTATTTGATTGATTTTGATTTTGGCTAAAAGTAATTAATTTAGTGATTTGATCACTTTAGGAGATTAAATTGATTTTAAAAGAATTATGCCAAGTAGTAACAGGGTCGTTTGAACATAATTGGGGGTATGATCACACTTAGGGAAATAGGGTCTATAGTCAGAGAAGACCAAATCTAGGTGGTTACATTTGCCCCTCTTTGAATTGATGTGTGAGCAGTGCATTGATTCAAAGAAAGTTTTTTATTTTGACTTCATAGAGATTGACAATTTCGCTCATGATTGAACGAAATGCCTAATGAGATCAGTCTCACACTTTATCAAACTAAACTGATAGAATTGAATTTGAACTTGGTTGTCGTACAAAGGTCAATAAAAGATCTTAAAGATACCGATTCTGAACTTGGTTGTCATCCAAAGATTGATAATACTGATTCCGAACTTGGTTGTCATTCTAAAGCCAGTATGAAGCTGCCAGGAGCTTAGTAAGAATCTTTTAAAATGAGGAAACACAAGGTATCCAGCTTATGAGAAACAAAATTTTCTATCCAATAGTTCTGACTTAGTCAAGGAAACTGTCATGCCCCTAGTTGTTTGATAACGAAGTCATTTTAATGCTATTTCAAGAAAGAATTTAATTGATGATAGTGTGATCATGCCCCCTCAGGAATGAAATCAAAGGAAAAGAATAAAATCCCTCAGTTGAAATAATGTATCACTTGCATGGGACGGGTAGGAAGAGAAAGAATGGAATAGAAGAAGTGAAAAGGCGGTGTGTTTAACAGTAAACACACAAGTACCAAGTTAATTATGTGAAAATATGAGTGGTGAGACTAAGAAAATGATGTTGGACCAAGATTTATGATGAAATGTGCAACTTGAAGGATTTTCACAACAAATGGAGCAAATCTGCATTTTCAGGAGTTGTTGTGAAAATGTTACTATGCTGCATAAAATACCTTAGGCACCTTCGATTTGGTTCCCGATTGATAAAAAAGACAACAAAAATGGAGTTTCAGAACTCCTAAATAGCTCAAAAGACCAATATATATCTCAAAAATTACCATTTTACTATTCATTTTCACTCTTACCTATAGTAAATTTGAGAGCTTTGCAAAGAAGATGGTGGTCCCAGTTAGGAAGCATCATTTCGTGCTCAACCGTCGACATCAGTGCCCGACCGATTATGCACCTCTGGTAAGTACTCAGAAAACTACCTTGTGAATTTTGCAAATTTGAATTTCATGTATTTTTATAGCTTTTATAGCCTTTTAGATTTTGGGTTGCATCCGGGATTCTGGATCACACCCTACTAAACCCGCGTCGCATCCTGTGTTTTCGAGATCGCATCCTGCTTTTCCAAATTTATGAGTTGCATCCAGGATTTCCTGGATCACATCCGGTTACCTTGTTTTTAGCTTAGTTTGAAAGTTGAAATTTGGTCTGTGTCGTTTCCTGTCCCTTCAGGGTCGTACCCCACTTTTGGGGTCGCATCCAGGATTTCCAGGATCGCACCCCATGTTCGCCGTCATATCCTATTTTTCCAGGATCGCATCTAGAAAAAGAGATCGCACCCTGCCTTTCCAAGATCACATCTCATTTTTGGACTTAGAAACTTATCCATTTTGAGCTGTTTGTCTGTTGCGGACCCTGAATCACTGAGCTGGTCTCGAGTCTGCATCTTTGTTGTAGATAGAACACTGATTTATCTTTTTTATGTGCCAACTAGGCATATTTTGAGGTAGTCGCTTTTCGGGGTACATACCCTAGTCGTGTGCTTTCCTTGTCCATAATTTTATCAGATGGTGAGCAGGAGACAGTGATCCACTGTGGATTACGATCCTTGATTGGTTTACCCAATATAGGGGTAAATCGGGGGTTGTTGACTGCTCTTGCTGAGAGATGGCACTTAGAGCATAACACCTTCCATCTTCCGATTGGGGAGATTACAGTTACTTTCAAGGATGTATTGCATATACTATGTGTTCCCATTATGGGTCGTGAGGTGCACTTTGAAGTGACTTCTATCATGGTGATTGGTGTAGCGCGGCGGTATTTCCAGGATGATACCATTGATCGAAGATACCTTTCTTAGGATTACATGTGCGATCATTATGATCAATTATCTATATATTTAGTAGGTTTGATTGGTGGCATCCTGATGTGAGATAGAGGACAACACAGGTTCCTCATCAAATGGGTAGATATGTTGGAGCAGATGATCATCCACAAATGGAGATTTGCTTGGGGCAACTATATCCTAGCCCATATGTACCATGAGCTTTATGAGATTGTTTATCATTATACCCAGAGCATGATTGTGGGTATTTTGATTCTTCAGATCTGGGTCTAGGAGCACATCCTAGTGACACAACCCATTGTAGATAGGCAACGTGCACTTGAGCAGGCTTATGTATATATGTATGCAGGTCTTATTCAGCAGCCCCATCTAGGCAAGGTAGAGTACTGGAAATGACTTTTTGATGATATGATAGATGTAGTCTGGAGGCCATACTTAGATTGTGAGGAGTGGACCTTAGATGCTAGACAGGTTCCATTTTTGTTCTAGAGCAGGTACCTTATCAGGAGGACCAAAATAGTAGAGCGGTTTGTTCATACCCAGTTTTGAGACAGTATGGCCGATGACAGAGCATGACATAGGATATTACTGTATATGCCAGGACCCATGATGAGGCACCATAGTGGGGTGCCCAGTTGATTTATGAGACCACCAACCAGGAGATCAGAGACATGGTTGGAGTAGATTGGGATCTCCATCTTGATGTTGCAGATGCAGGCTGCTCAGATGGATATACAATAGAGATGCTTCAGCATCCATTTCCTCAATTCACAGTGCCTAAGGAGGTCATTCCTCGTATAGAGGAGCTGATAGACTATGATCCTGATGATCATCTCACCAGAGGGAGAGGAGGAACCCAAAGAGACAGGGGGCCAACAGAAATGGAGGGAAAGACGGTGGCAGAGATGGAGGTAGAGATGGGAGACTTCCTCCTCTAGATGAGGGGGAGGATAGTGGAGATGACAGGGATGGTGGTGCTATGGGTGGCCATGCAGATGTGGCTAGTGGAAAGGGTCGGTGCACTTGATTTAGATTTGTTTATCCTCGAATAGATCTAGGTCCTTTACTGACAGGGGAGAAACAAAGATAGTAGAGGAAGCAGTAGCAGAGGCAGCCAGGTAGATCACATGATAGATCTCAGGATAGGCCTTTTGGACAGGATTCAGGCAGGGTATCTGGTAGAGATGGGGATCCTTTGTCCCAGTGTGAACAGGAGCGAGAGTAGCTCAGGGCATAGATCATAGCTTTAGAGGGTAGAATTACTGTAGCTGAGTCCAGGATTGCCATATAAGATGCATTGATCGCAGATAGGGAAAGACAACTAGAGCGCCTTAGGGCAGAGTAAGATAGGGAGGGTGATATGCTGAGAGAAGTGAGAGATGCACAGGCTCGGATAGCCACCCATCAGGGACAAAGAGTAGCTTATGAATTTTCCCTATACCATGCTGCAGTTCCAGAGGGCTAGAGAGCACTTTCATTTTCATGAGTAGCTCAACATTCTGAGGGGTTGATGCCTTTGCCACCTCCATTTGTACCACCTCCTCCTCCTCCATATTAGGGAGAGGAGGGAAGCCAAAGCTGATACATATATTTTTGTACTATTTTGTGAGATCATTTTTTATATCCAGAGCCCTGTGAGGCCATTCTTTTGTACTATTGACACTTTGATATATGTATATCTGATTCATCTGCATACTTTGACACTCTTTGTGTAGACTTGTGCCCTTTGATTTGTACCATGTTTTGAGATATATATCTAATGCAACTATTTTTGATTCTGACATGATTCATGAGTTCTCTTTGCTTTGATAAATTTATTTGCACATGTGATTATATCTTGGTCGTATGATGAGTTAGATTTAGATGATGACATTATTTATGCATGTTGGACGTATCACTAATATAAATATGTTTCAAATGATACTATGTGAATATGAAAAATGTACATTTTTTAGTTTTTCTTATGAAATTAAAATGTATGGATGCACTTAGGATGTAGAAATGAAATGCACAAATGCTTTGTTTTTGTATTTTCTCTTGATTTCATTTTTTGAATGCAAAATGTATGCTCTGGATGTGCAATGATATAGATATTAGTAATAGTAAATGGATGTAATTAACTTGGATTTAGAAGAATAAAATAGAAATCATTCTTGAGCCCAAATTTCCTTATGCTTTTACTTCTTTCACAAATAATAGACTTAGGCATCAAGGCATAGAAGCCAAGATAACAAAATAGTCACCTTCCTTTTAATATATCAAATTATGTGTAAGGCAAGATATTGGACCTGTAATGACCTTGAAAATTCATATCCTTGGGTACATTATGCTTTGTATACCTTAGAGAGAATTTGAGGTTAGAAAATAGACAAGGAAATTGTTTCAAACTCACCGTAGTTTACACATAACGAAGATCAGAGATATATGCGGTTATCCACTCATGGTGGCAGCTCTTACCATAAACATCCAAGTTAGGTGAAATTTATAGGATCATTTGAAACAATCACCATATGCAGGAAACCAAGAAAATGTTATGCCCCCACCTCCTTGCGACTCTTCATCTTTGTGCAGATGTCATGGAGTAACTCGGAAGACATAACAACTATCAATTGTGAATCAATCAAAGAAAACTCATAACTGCTTAGATGCCCCGAGTGAAAATATCATGTTTTCATAAAAGAGTCATAATAAAACCAAGATCAAACTGCATTTTAGGTAGTATTGAGAAATACTATTGATTCATTTTTCAAGCGCAGTAGAGATTCATCAATCAAAAAGTTGGAATTCAAGCAATATGTGTTCCATGTCTATGTATGTTTCCTGTTTGCAAGCCAATGTAGATTGTAGGAACATCATTCATGTTAGTGCAATGTTTGTGTCATCCCTATTTCATGAAAGTGACAGTTTGGTGCAAGTATCGAGTATCATTGTGTCACGAGACAAAACATCCTATGACGACCTAGCAGACGCGACCGAATATTCTGGAAAAGATACCCCTAGTGCAAAAATGACCTGATCCTAAGATAGAAACATAGACAAGTCCCAAGCGAGGATAAGATTTTTGTAAGGAAACAAAGTCAACTCTTAGCACAAGTGTAACTGTGAAGGCTTAGTATCAGTAGAGTATTGATAGATGAAGCGTAGAACACAAGTGATGCCTAATTGCCAGGTTTTCACCACTTAGCAAGACCTTTTATTCTTTTTGCTACCAGGATGCCTATTTTACCAGGTTGTCATCAAGGCACTTTTCTATTTTTTTTTTGCTATTTTTTTTTTTGAATGTTTTTGGAGTATCCAGGTGCCTGTTTGCCAGGTTTTCACCAAGGATACCTTTCTTCAGGACTTTTTCCACTGTTTTTGGAGTTTCCTTCAGGATCAATTTTTTTAAATGTTTTTGGTATTTTCTGAGAACTATTTATTGTACAGGCTCTACTAGCTGAACATCAAGCATAGAACCGCTTTAAGTGTAGAGTATTGATAGGATTTGGAAGAACATCTCCCTCAGGTGTAGCTAGTTGATAAGCTCTAGTCCCAAAAGTAGCAATGATAACATAAGGTCCCTACTAGTTAGGTTCAAATTTCCCCTTATGTTCTATGTTGGGCTGGTTCTTAGGATTCTCCTTTAGGATAAGACCCCCTACCTGAAATTGGCATGGTTTAACCTTTTTATTGTACCCTTTGGACATTTGTGCTTGGTACACCTTCAGATGATCGAATGCCTATTGTCTGTGCTCATCAAGTAGGTCTAAAGAATTCATCCTATCGATGTGGTATTGCTCATGAGTAACAAGACCTTGTAAATATATCCGCAAAGATGGGATTTCAACCTTAATAGGTAGTACTACTTCAGTGCCATAGACTAGAGCAAATGGCATGGCTCCAGTTGGTGTTATGATGCTTGTTCTATAGGCCCATAGTGCCAAATTTAGTTGTAGATGCCAGTCTCTGCCAGACTTACTTACAATTCAGTGTAGGATCTTGAGAATATTCTTATTAGATGCCTCAAACTTCCCATTACCTTAAGGATAATAGATTGAGGAGCAGTGTTGAGTAATGTGGAACTGTTCACAAAGGTCATCAATGTCTTGATTTTTAAATTGGCCCCTAGTGTCTGTTACAATTGAAGAGGGTATCCCATATCTACAGATAATTTAGTTTAGAATGAACATAGCCACCTATTTACTAGTGGCTTTGATTAGTGGCATGACCTCGACCCAATTCATGAAATACTCAGTGGCTGTAATGATGAACTTGTGTCCATTTGAAGAATTGGGATATATTTGTCCAACCAAGTCAAAGGCCCATTGTTGAAATGGTCAATGTGTAATGAAAGGTATAAGTTCTCTGGCAGGAGCATGGATGAGATTTCCATGTGTCTGTAATTTATGACATGTTTTGGAAAATTGAATAGCATATTTTTCCATGGTAGGCCAGTAATAGCCTACTCTGAGAAGTTTCTTTGCTAGTGAAAAGCCATTTGAATGTGATCCACATACACCTTTGTGGACTTCTTTTAGTGTGCAATCTGACTCTTCGAGTTCTAAACATCTAAGAAGTGTACCATCAAGACCTTGTCGATATAAGTTATTAGTTATGAGGACATAACGTGATGCTATCCTAATCAGGGCTCTTTTCTCATTTCTAGATAGATTATTAGGAATGGTTTGGTCAGTTAGATAGGCAATGATATTAGCATATTGTGATTGGTTTGGGGTGTTCAAAGCATAGATTACTTGGTATTCAGGGGTATCAAAGGCAGGATAGGATAGTTCTTCCACCAAGAAGTCATAGTGGAATTGATGTTCCTCCAGTTTTAACATGGATGCCAATGTAGCCATAGCATCTGTAGCTTTGTTCTCCATTCTAGGTATCTGCTGGAATGTGATGAAGACAAAGTACTTCTTTAGGTCATCAACCAGTTGTCTGTAGGGTGTCAAATTTTCATCTTTCATCTGTTAATCTCTATTGACTTGATTGATAATAAGTTGGGAGTCACCATACACATGTAACTCTACAATCTTCCATTCCATGGCAAGCTTAAGACCATTTACAAGTGCCTCCTATTCAAAAATGTTGTTCGTACATGGAAACATCAATTTGTAAGACTTGGGTATCTTGTAGCCTTGAGGAGTTATGAATAGAACTCCTGCTCTAGAGCCTTGTCGTGTGAAAGAACCATCAAAGTATATCTTCTACAGGTACTCAGTTAGAAGCATAATGGTCTCATCAAGGAATTCAATCTTTAAAGGCTCATCATCTTGAAGTGGTGAATCAACTAGTTGATCTATGAGGACTTGTCCTTTAATAGCTCTTCGATCTACATACTCAATGTAAAATTCACTTAGAATGAGGACCCATTTCGCCAGATGCCCTGTTAATGCTGTTTTGCTTAGAAGATACTTCAGAGGATCGATTTTAATAATGAGCCTTACTGTATGTGAGAGCATGTAGTATCTTAATTTCTGTGATGTGAAGACACCTTCTAAGCATGCTTTTTCAATAATGTTGTAATTGAGTTCATAGGAGACTAGTGTTCTACTGATGTAGTAGATAGCTCTTTCTTTCTTTGTTTCGTCCTCTTGTGCGAGAAATACTCCTAGTGATGTAGCTGTAGCTGAAATATATAGGAGTAAGGGCTTTCCATGAATAGGCACCATAAGAATAGGAGGAGTAGCCAGGTACTCTTTTAATTCTCTGAAGTTGGCTTCACAGTGTTCATCCCATTTGAAGGTGACCCCTTTATGTAGAAATTTGGTAAAGGGTTGTGCTTTGTCAGCAAGTTGTGACATGAACCTCCTGATTGATTGAAGTCTCCCTTGTAATTTCCTCATTTGATTGATGTTGCGGAGAGGAGTCATCTCTAGAATAGATTTGACCTTTGTAGGATCTACCTCAATTCCTTTCGCTAAAACAATAAACCCTAAGAGCATTCCTGATTGGACCCCAAAGGCACACTTCTTTGTATTGAGCATGAGTTGAAATTGCTCCATTCGATCCAATATCTTTCATAAATCAGCAATATGAGTACTCCTTTCTTTAGATTTGGCTAAGGTGTCATCCACATAATCTTCCATGTTTTTATGCATCATATCATGGAATATAGTAGTCATTTCTCATTGATATGTGGCACAGACATTCTTTAACCCAAATGGCATGATGTTCCAGCAAAAGGTGCCCCATGAACATGTAAATGTGGTCTTCTCTTGATCCTCAGGGGCAATTTTTATCTAATTATAGCCTGAGAAACCATCCATTCGTGAATACATTTGGTAGGCTGCTGTGAGGTCTATGATCATGTCAATATTAGGCAATGGGAAGTCATCCTTAGGACATGCCTTGTTTAAGTCCATGAAGTCCATACATATCTTGATAGATTTATTGGATTTAGACACTGGGACGACATTGGAGATCCATCCTACGTAGGCAATGACTGTGATGAATCCAGCTTTCAACAATTTCTCTAGCTCCGCCTTTACTAGCAATACAACATGAGGATGCATCTTTCTAAGTTTATGTTTCATGGGTTTGATCCTGGGAGTTATAGACAAGTGGTGCATTATTAATTTAGGATCCAGTCTAGGCACATCTGTATAAGACCATGCAAAGTTGATCTTCTTCTCTTTTAGGAATTCGGTGAACTGTGTCTTCTCCTCTTCTGACAAAGATTGTGCTAGGTGGACTATTTGAGGAACTTCAGCTATGCCCAAATTAAGTGGCTATGTTGGTTCTATCAAAACTGAAGACCTTTCCTAAAAGTGCTCAGGGAGGATATCAAGAATCTCATCCTTTGGCACCTCTGAGAGGTTTTCACCATTGGATATGTCTTTTGTTTTTACTATTTTAGGATTTGAAACTGCCACAACATGATTTTCACCATCATTTCCCTTTTTCTTTTTCAAATTTTGCCTCAGAAACTTGATATCCTTCTGTGACATGTTCACGCTCCTTGCATTGGTGGAAGAAGGGTAAGTTTTGCAAGCATTTAGATAACAAGCTAAGGTGTAGTCATTGGGAAAGTTCATGATAGGAGTAGGATATGTATTAGCTCAATCAATTAGGTCTGGGTTTATCAAAGACAAGGAGTCAGACTCTGGAAAGGACAACATACCGTTAGCATCATGACTATTAACTGACATGACATGTCCTGTTAAGTTAAGTTCTTCGATGTTTAGAATAATAAGAACTAGATCATCATTAAAAGGGCCATTAATAGTTATATGTGGACCAAACTCTAGTGACTCATCAGTAGAACTTTCATTATCATCTCTTCATAAAAGGAGGTTTCTTGCTTGTCGCCTCTGAAATTCTTCTAGACTTATGAGAACACCAGTCTCTCCATCAATGATTGGGGGAATAAACTCTTCCTCTGCTTCAGGAATATCACTATTGTTGGGAGTAGTGTTAGAATGTTTGTTAGGTGCTGATGGAGCCACAAAAATGTGAATCACATCTATTTTAATGTCCTCTGTGGTGACAAATTTTTCATCCCATTCATAATCATCAGAGTCTGTTACTTCATCATCAGACCTGTTTAAGAATTCTGCAATAGTTATTTGATGTACTCAGTTAGCCACCTGTGGATCAAAGTGTGGTAAATCAAGAACATGCGTGATTGTGAATAACTGACCCCAGTTAGGATGTGAATCCTTTTGTCGGGGTGTGATCTCTGTAGCCATTACTATCAAAGGTATTTCTAGATTATCTGTTGTTGTGTCTCCTACCTCTTGAATAGGAGGCTATGGTAACAAAGGGGTGCAAAGATCTTGTGGTACCTCAAAGCTTGGTACATAGCGCTCTCCTTGATAGTTGGGATTCTCTGTGATGACATGTAATAATATTTCATAGGACCATGGCTCTAGTTTTATCTCCTCTGTTTCATCACTCCCTTTGTCAGAGATTGGACTATCTTTTGAAGCAGGTTTGTCAGATTTAGTATTAAAACCTAGTCCTGTTTTATCTCTGGTATTCCTAAACTCCATGTGTACAAGTTCAATAAGTCCTCTTCCAGTGTCGCTTAGAGGTCCTTTTCCTTTGTATTCCATTTTCTTGAGGAGATCATATCCTTTTCCATACTATTCTGGAGATATTTCTACATGTTTGACCTCAGCTTCCTTTGGTTATCCTTTGTAAAGCCAGTCCAAGACTGCTTGTTCTTCTATGTTATCTAAAGAAGATGTGGATGCCTTTACCATGCTAGTGGCTTTGTGTATTTATGGCTCCTTGGATGCAGTAGGTGTGAATGTCGAGGAAGTTTTTCCATAGGATCTTGGTGACACCAAAATTTATGTCAATGACAGAGTCATGTCCAACTTGTATTCTCCCATACCTGTTTCTTCAAGTTTTAAGGTTTTTCCAAAACTTTTCATAACCATGTCCTTGGTAGTCTTAGGAGAAATCTCATCCATAGCCTCTTTGTTATGTGGAATCATACTACCTACTTTGATATTGTTGCAAGTATAATTAGCATCTGTAGGAATTGTCACCTCCACCCCATTATGTGGGAACTTGATACACTGGTGGTAAGTAGACGACACAGCTTGCATTTTATGAATCCATGGTCGCCCCAACAAGATATTGTAGGCTAGGGGTAGATCTAGAACTTGACATATGACATTCATTTCAATTGGTCTGACTCTAATGGGTAGAATAATAAGACTTTTAGAGGATCTTTCTTCCTCATCTTAAGCTTTGATAGTTATTTGGCTTCTAGAGTCAATGGTCTGTTCTGAAAGACCCTGTTTCCTGATTAGATTAAGTGTAAAAATATTCAATCATGCACCTCCATCTATCAATACACGTCTAACATGGGATTTATAAATGAGGAATTCAATATGGAGGGGTTGATTATGTGGATGTGTCAATGATTTATCATCATCTTCAGAAAAGGAGAGATAATGTGGCACTGAGATGTGATTGACCATCGCTTGGAATTTGTCTATATCAAGGTCCTTTGGTACATTTGCGGCATGTAGGGCTTGTTCCAGGATTTCCCTATGCACTGTGGATATTTTAAGCAACTCAAAAATGGAAATTTTGGCAGAGGTTCATTGTAATTGGTCCACCAAGTCATACTTTGTTGTAGGAATAGTAACTGTGTGTTTTGTTGCTAGTTTAGGGATAGTAACAATAAGAACTTTGGACGTTGATGCTGGTTTCAGGGAAGAATTGGGTCCTTTGATCATGACCAGTGCTTGGCTCCGAGTCACTGCATTCAAGTGGAAAGAAACACCTTTGATTATGACCACATTAATTGATTTAATTTTAATGTCTAGCATATTGATCACATTATCATTATTGGAGTAGGTGTAGTTTACTTCATTACCTTTCCCTTTAGATATTTTCAATTTATCATAGTTAGGGAATGGTTTATTGAATGCTATATGATCTTCGTTGGTAGTGTGTCCTTCCACTTTGATCTTTCCTCTTTCAATGAGGTCTTGAATAACATGTTTAAGCTTAAGGACATTATTAGTCTTGTGTCCCTTGTTCTTGTGAAAGACACAGTAAGAATTATCATCCCACCACCTTGGTTTGATTGCTGGTTCCCATTGTTTGGAATTTGGGATTGTGAGAACTTTGTTGTCTAATAGTGTCTTCAAAATAGTCTTGAGAGGCTCTCCCAAAGGAGTGAATGTTCCTTGAGGTTTTGAAGTCCATGGCCGACCCTTGTTATTATCATTGTTTGGTTTGGGTATGGGGGTCGCTACCTTGGTATCTTTGCTTGCTTGCTTACTGTTAGTTAGATTAAATACCTCAGGTTTAGGACCAACATTGGATGTGTCGACTACGCCATCATTGACAACATTTTTATTTTGCTTCCACCATTTAGGCTTGGAGTTGGAGTTTCTAGATTTGTTTTCACTTTGAAGAGTGATCTCTCCCTTTTTGACCATAACATCTTTGATATAGAGGGCATTCTTGATCATCTTGTCAAAGCTAGGGGAATCTTGCATCTGCAATGTGTAGTTCAATTCTGGTATCAAGTTGTTGACAAATATTTCCATCTTCTCAGATTCGGGAACAACTCTTGAATATCGTGAAATTTTTTTCCTCCATCTTTGTAGAAAGTGGGTAAAGGATTCGCCAGTCTTCTGTTTAGTGTTGCATATACTGGATTTTATAGGAATAATGTTGGATAAGCTGTTGTATTAACTCCTCAAAATTTTTGACCCTAGGTGTAAGTTTTGAGAACTATTCCATGGCGTTGCCTCCTAGACTTCCAGGAAACAGCCGCATGAGGTAAGTAGGTTCATACATGTACTCTATGCTAAGAGCACAAAATTCTTGAACATGGTCATGTGGATCAATCTCTCCCTTATATTTGTCATATTTTGGCCTTGCCATGCTGGGAGGGAATGGAACCATAGTGATACTCTTTTCAAAAGGAAATGGACAAATGGAGTCCATAGAGTACATTTTTGTAGGTTTAGCTTTTTCTTGTTTGAGAGTCACAAGTTTTGTTTGCATTAAGGTAAGTTGTTTGGTGAGAATAGAAATAGGAGTTGGTACCTCCTTTTCCTTTAGTTGTTCCACATCATAATCTTTGGGAAATTTTACACCAGTGGATGCTAAATGGAGAAAGTATTTCTCTTTATCCTCGTCAATCATCCTTTCCAGTATCTTATGGAACCCCTTGCTCTGTTTGAGTTTATCGTACTCATCTTTAGGGATGTCCCCCTCACTATCTGATTCAAATGGAGGATGTTCAAATGTGGGTTCTTCATCTTCATTGATATCTTCATTCTTTTGGTTTTTTCTATTGTCATATTTGTCAAAAGCCTCACTCCATCCACGAGTGGACCTGTCCATTTCTGGAGAGTCTAGATCGAGTAGGAAACTGGAAGATGTTTCTCCTTGAAAGTGTGGTGATTTAGGAGGTACTTTTGATCCTTTAGATGTGTACTTGTTGTGTCTTATGTTAACTATGTGGTTGTATCTCAACTTTGTCAAAGTTTTCCTGATAGTGTCAGGTAGTATCTTGAATCATTCAAGTGAGTGTGTCTAGGTGGAAGTATCATTTGTGTTTTGGGGGAAGTAAATGATTCTAGCATTAGAGAGTTAGAATGCCCTTCCATATCTTCCCTGTTACCTCACTTTGGACCAGAATATCCTTATCTGCAGCATGGGGAACATATGCATTAACTTTTGCACATACTAGGTAAGGTCTAAATGCCTTTACTTCTTTTACCATGGCATAAGCTTGTTTCTCCATTAATTGATAATTCAACTCAGCTCTTTGTAATGATTTTCTGAAAAGTGTTATGGGATGTTCACGTGTGTGTGAAATAGTGCACCTGTTACCTGTGACACAACACTTCAATAGGTCATTACGTTAGTAGAAAACATGGTTAGATGAGCATATAAAGCACTAAAATTGATGTATTGCTTTCTAACTATGAAGAGTATGATAAGCAACATAACAACCCTCAGATTATGCTACTATCAGTGACATATATGACTTAGCATGAAAGATTCAAGTTAAAACAAACTATTTAACCATTAAGCATGCATATTATCTCTAAAAATGAATATTATAACCATGCATGATAATGAAACTAAAAATGGAATATGAATGTATCTAAATCTTAACAACATAAAAATGTATTTTCAAGCTAAAAATCATGCTTATTTGTGCTCAAAACCCCCTTCTATTTATAGAAGAATGAGGAGAGAGAGGGGGGACAAGGTGCATTAATGGAGTTGAAAAACTCATTAATGAAGTGTAAGAGGCATTAATGCCTTGGGCATTAATAAAGCACGATGGAGGCAAATACATTAAATTCTACATTAAATGTGAGCAATTAAGAGGCATGGGTAGGGTCACAAGTCAAGCTTGAGAAGGTGGACTTGAGGAAAGGAATCTTGAGATTCTTTGACTTTCTTAAGTGGGTTGAGTCTTTAATCACTTCTTAATGAAATGTGACAACATTAGGAGGTGGGTTAGGATAGAATTTAAGATTAGAATTAGATTTAGCAAGGGTGAACGGGTTGGGATAGGTTTGAACCCAGACTCAAAGTGGTTGAAGTGGGTTAGGTTGGGGTTTAGAGGAATATTAATGAAATGAATAAAACTTATTTAATTCATTCAAAAATAGGAATATCAATTATTTAAGCTTTTAATTTCTTTTTAATAAACAATAGGACTATAGCCAATTTAATTAAATTAATTAGGCTAGGGGAATGGGTTCCTTTTGCAAGTGAGCAATTGATTTAGGAATTTATTTAATTCCTAGCAAATTAATCATTTTAGCCATGTATTTGATTGATTTTGATTTTGGCTAAAAGTAATTAATTTAGTGATTTGATCACTTTAGGAGATTAAATTAATTTTAAAAGAATTATGCCAAGCAGTAATAGGGTCGTTTGAACATAATTGGGGGTATGATCACACTTAAGGAAAAGAGGGTCTATAGTCAGAGCAGACCAAATCCAGGTGGTTATAGTTCAAACCCTTCCTCATCTTTTTGTAACAGAACTATTGCAATAGTTGTTGGAGATTTGATTCTGAATAGTTGATTGATTGTATGTTTGTCATTGATGACAACATATAATACACAGCAGTACTTCTATATGTACTTATCCATATGATGACACGAAGACTTGCGTGGATAGATACATGTTGTTGACATGTTTATTATGTTATGTTCATACACGCAGACCCAAATATGAAGTTTCAGTAAAGATATGTAATTCTGTTATTGGCGGTTACAGTTCTGGGAGTATAACGGTTTAAGACTGACATATGTGATGTATTCTTGAGTTGTGCTTATCTTTAGGATATGCATGTGTATATTCATGATTAGTTATGATTTGGTGATATTAATCCAAAGGCGCCAAACATGTTTCAAGAAGATTGCAAAGTTATGGTTAAATTGGTGAAGCCGACTTAGTGAAGTGATGCGCCTATTTAGTTTGTACTTGTGTGGTTGTAATTATGCTTGCGCACTTAGTAGAGCTGATAAGGATGTTATGAAGAGTTTACTAATAGGTCCCATGATCTCATACTTGGAGCATGTACTTATAGAAGATCATTTGTGATAAGAAGAGTTGCGAAATCTAGAGATAAGAAAAGCAGAGCAGAGTGTTAAAGAAGCAGAGCTATATTTATCATATGTTGATAATATAGATATTGAAGTTGAATATTTCAGAATATAGATAAGATTGTTGTAGTGCTTTACAAGAGGTTAAAGCATCGGCGCACAAAAGGAACTGATCAGACAAGCAGTGTCACAAACAACAGTTCACCTTGTTGATACAGTGTGTATCAAATAACCAGAAGGTTGTAGCCTTCACCACTTGGACAGTGAGTCCACAACCCCTAATAGGGTTATTGTAAAAGACTCCTAATAGGGTCAGACCCTTAACCAGGTCACTATACTACTACATTGTAATGAACAACTCCTAACAGGGTTGAATGATCTTTTAACAGGGATTACTATAAACCAGTATAGTTCTTTGTGGGTGCTAATTCACACCAGGGTTTTTACCATTTGGTTTCCCCATAACCAAATTGATGTGTTGTGTAATGTGTTATCTGAATGTGCATTTAATTTATATCAATCTAGATTAATAAGTACAAAAAATTTAAAGTTGTTGATAACTGATTCACTCCCCCTCTCAGTTATCCCTGAAGTATTCTAACAATAGTATGAAAGGATGCAAATATAAATAGGGAGAATGGTTTAGTGTAATCAGGAGATACTAGGATAGGGGCTTCTTGAATGACTTGTTTTATTTTTTCAAATGCTAACTGTGCCTCTTAATCCCATTCAAATTTCACATCCTTCTTTAATAGTTTAACTATTGGCTTAATCAACTCAACAAAATTTGCAATGAACCTCCTAACAAAGCTAATCTGTCCTAGAAATGATTGCACACCTTTTAGGTTCTTTGGAGCATGCACCTTCTGGATATCTTCAACTCTTTTAGGATCTATTCTTACCCCTTCTTTTGATACTATATTACCCTAAAAGATTTTCCTCTGTGACAACAAACTGACATTTCTTTGGATTTAAGGAAACTCCATATTCCATAGCTTTAATGAATACCTTTTCCAAGTGGTTGTAGTGATCTTCAACTCTCTTTGAAAAAGTAGTCAAATCATCCAGATAGACTACCATGAGAATATTTATAAGGTCTTTGAAAGCCACATCCATTGCCCTTTGAAAATTCTCACCAGCATTCTTCAAAGTAAATGGCATGCGAGCATACACATAAGTTTCCCAAGGAGTAGTAAATGCAGTCCTGAATTGTTCAGAATCCTTGACCAGTACCTGGTTATTGTAGACGTCCAAAATCATCCTTATATTAATTTAATTAATATTCCCATAACATTATAATTAATTTTAATTAATTATATTTGTTATATTCTTCTATCTGTTTAATTAAATTTATTTAATTAAATACG
>MU225099.1:2859575-2879990 GCA_018584345.1 Thuja plicata
TCTTGAAGCTCTTCACTCTCTTAGTTTGCATTTTTAATCAATAGTGGGATTAAGTTATTGTGTTGGAAGAGCACACCCACAATAATCTCTAAGAGCAAATCAACAAGGCATTGGGTGCCCTTGTTCAGTTCATCGGAGGTTGTGGTGAAAGTCTTTATTTTGGATTTCATTTTAAACATGTTAACTCTTTGAATCTTGTTTCTAATGGCTAATCTTGATGTTTGCATGTTTTAGTGTTGTCCCTTGCAGGTATACTTTTATCACATACAGTTATAACTAGAAAATCCATCCATCATAGGGAGTAGATCGCACCCATTCACCTTCTGCAGCATAGCCTCCATATTGGGTAATCCATAGTTGTCTTTCAGTGAGGAAAAATTCAGGTTTCTAAAATCAACACATAACCTAATATCCCCATTCTTCTTTCTCACAGGGACCAAGTTTGATACCCATGATGAATGTCTTATTGGTTGAATAATACCTGCATCTCTAAGTTTCATTAGCTCCTTTTGCTTCTTGGTGACCAACAATTGATTGATGTGCCTCTACTTTTGTCTGAATGGTTTGACATCCTCTTTTAAAGGAATATCATGTTGGAAAAGGTCCTCTCTATAGGCTTTCAGATCTTCATAAGACCAGGTAAAGACATGCTTGTACCTTTTTAGCAATTTTATCAGATTGACCCTCACATCCCTATCAATCTTTTTTCCAATATAGACTAGCTGAGGAGATGTCTCTGATCCTAAGTTGACTTCTTCCAAATCTTCCATCTTGGAATTGGATTTTTGTAACATGTAATTATCATTAATGCTGAACATGCCTTTTAGTTCCACTAACCCTTTTGGAATATGATTAGATGCTAATTGAATAATCTCATTCTAAAAAATGCACTCCTTGCCATTTACAATTGCAATTAAATAATTACAATCAATTTGCTGGCCCTCATAATGATCCATACATTGAATAAATTTGAGGATATCTTCATCATCCTCAAAAAATTGCCAATTATGAATATTTTTAGGCAGTGCAGGCCTATTCTTGACTTCAACCATAGATTCTCCAACAAGAGTGATATCATCATTCTTTAGAGCAACATTTGTTAAAAAATCTGCCATGATATTATTGGATCTTTCCACCCACAAATTGTTGAAAGCATCAAACAAATCAATCCTATCCCAGACAACATATTTGTACAATTTCAATCTATCATCCTTGGGAGCATATTGTGACCTCACTTGAGCTATAATCAATTGGGAATATCTATTAATTTTCAAATATTTAATACCATGATTGTTGGCAATATCCATTCCCAAGATTAATGCTTCATATTCAGCTGTGTTATTTGTACAATAGAAAGCCAGTAAGAAGGAGTATTTGAATGTAATACCTGATGGGGAGATGAATAAAACACCAGCTATTGATCATTCCTTGGAGCATCCTCCATCAAATTACATCTGCCATAGTCCATTTTGTTGTAATAACAGTTCATCAACAATTGGATCAGTATTTCTTAATTGAGGCTTGATCTCCTCAATATCAAAGTTTTCCATATCTATATCTACACAACAATTTAATTGGTCAGGCATAACCATCTCCACCATGACAAATGAATGAGTCTCTCTATACAACTTTACCTTAGTATTATTTACATTAATTATTGCATATGATTAATCTAGCTACAGTCTTCCACCCACTGCTACTGCCCACTATCTTGATAGAAGAATCCCATAATGGGGTTTTGTATCTACAACAGCTATATCCATTCTATAGGTAGCCTCAGGGAATGCAACAATCTTGACCTCAATTTGTTTTAGTGTTCCTATCACAGGAACCTCTCTGTTGTCCATTGCATAACAACTTCCAATAGGAGTAGTGACTTGAAGGCCTAATTCTTTCATGACATGATGTGACATTACATTGGCTGCAACACTAGAGTCTATAATGAAATTCTTGACTAGTAAATGATTTATCATCAGAGTCACATAAAAGGGATAATCTGAAAATGGTTCTTGAGTAATGACATTGCCAATGCAGATATTAGAGATTTCTTTGCTTTTGTCTAATTCTTTTACTTGTTTTTCCTTTTCCTTGACTGATGGACCTTCCTTTTTATCATTCTTTAATGTCAAGGACACTTGTTCTTGGTTTGACATAAGGATATCATCTATCCCTCTTAGGAGTGAAAGTGCAGCTTCCTTATGCTCTTTTATCTTCAACATCTCCATTAGTGGGACTGAAACTTTCATTTGGGTAAGAGCATGTTTCATGTCAAACAAAGGCAATTCAGAAAAGACATCACCTACCTTTCTACCTTTCTTGGCCTTATCAATAGCCATTGGTTCTTCTTTTTTTTATTCTTTCTCCTTCTAATCAGAAGAAGATTTTTCTTGCTTTGCAAATTTCTTTCCTTTTCTACCCTTGTGATGAGATTCTACAACATTTTGTGGGGCATCCTCTTTAACAAAAATAGAGGCAAGTTTACCTTGATCAGGCTCAACTGTTCTATTTCTTAGATTGTATGCACCCCTAGCCTGGTTTATTGCTGCTATGGTTAGGGATCTCTTCTCTTCATCACTTGGTACTCTGAAATGGGGGTGTTTCTTTTCATCACCCACTGCATTGATAGTTCTTTGAGATATAATACCAGCCTTATCATTAGAATCAAAGACAAGTTGGGGCTGTAATTCTAGGTATTCGTTCCCTTTTCTGCTCACATCTTCAATAGGCTTACCTTTTTCAGGAGACCAGGGGTAAGGCTTCCTAACAGTAAACATGTTCATAGTAGGACCTTCTTGTTCAAGACCTAATTGCTCATCTTCCTCGCCCATTTGGTCAGCTAGGGCTTGAGCTACCACACATTGGTAGGGAGAATGAGGCATGTTGCAAGAAACACACCAATGAGTGTTTTCTACACAATTTGTGCTACTCCTTTTCAGGGGATCATGAGTTTCTTTGGAATTTTGGTTTTTTTGGTTTTTAGGGATTGGCTTACCATTGTTCCAATTGGTTTTGTATGGGAAATACCTCAAATTAGGCTTCTTATCAAACCTTTGGTTTTGATACTTGTTATCATGGTAGCCTCTGTCATTCTTATCCCTTTTAGTAGTGAGATCCTTTACTACACTCACCAATTTATTAACCATGTCATCTTCCTTGGTAGGATTTCTTGCTTGTCCCTTTTCTTTCCAAAGTTTACTGTCATCCCTCTTCCCCATCTTTCCTAATGTCCTCTTATTACTTTCAATGTCAATAGCTACTTTATATGCATCTCTTAGGGTACGTTGGTTTTTGTCCCTAAGTAGGTAGGACATCCTACTATCAACAACATTAAATTAAGTGGTTAGGCATACTTCCTAATCCAACCTCAATGCTTGTAACAATTTGTTCATGGCCTTTTGAAACCTATTTTTAAAGTCTGCCATGCTCTCATTTGAGAACTTCTTGATATTGTTAAATTCATTTAGCATATAACCAAAGTTCACATGTTCTTTGTATTATTCCCTAAAAGCTTTTGAAAATTCATCCCAAGATGCTATGATATCATTAGGTAGATTTCTAAACCAATCCCTAGCATCTTCAATTAAAGACTGAACAAAAAGCTTCATGATAACATCTTCATTTTCTATTTCAAAATTAGTTATCTTATCTGTGAAAGATTTTAAATGTTCTTCACAAGTTATGACATTATTTCCTATGAACTTAGGGATTTTATCTCTTGCCTTATTAGGAATCACATTGGGATGACCAGGGATGCCATCAAAGAAAAGAGCTCTATATCTGTCCAGATGAACAAGTCTTCTTTGGAAGTTTCCCAAAGCATTGTTTCCACTTGGTCCTGCTGCACCTCCTTGATTTTGGGTATGCTGAGAACCTCCTTTCTTTAAAATAGATCTTTGAGTTTTTGGACCAGGACCAACATTTTGAACATTTGGACCAACACCAAACTGTTGGGCAGCTGTTCCAACACCACTTGGTGGATTTTGACCATTAGGACCAGTAGTTTGGACACTAGGACCAACACCACTTTGATTTTGTTGTTTTGTCTCAGTATTGACAGGCATGGAACTACTTGTAGTAGTATTAGTATTAGCATGCAAGAAAGATATCCTCATTTTCATGTCACCAGTAGCCTCTAGCTCCATCTTCTCTAGCTACTTGGCTAGATCTCCTTTGGCTTTTCTGGCTTGCTCAAGTTCTATGTCAACTTGAGATATTCCTATGTGGATAGTCTTATTTTTCCTTGGCTCATTAATAGTTATGCTAATAGCCTTCTACTTTCCTTTATCAGAGGCATCTTTATTACTTGTTTTGAGCTTAGCATTTTGCTCAATCTTATGAGGGTGCAATTTCCTCATGACAGGTCCTTCTGCAAACTCATCTTTTCTAGAGTTTGCTTTATTATTTGCAGCTTGCTTCCTCAAGGCTTCAAAGTCACCAAATAAATCCTTGTCTAGACCTTTACCCTCTTCATTTAGGCTGCTAGCCTTTAGCTCATTCCTTTTTGTCTCTGCTGGAAGAGTTCTCCTCTCTCGGTTAACAAGTCATAGAGCTCTTGTTCACGCCTCTTCCTGGCTTGAGAAATTTTTTATTCTTGCTCTTGCTTTCTCCTTATCAGAGATAAGACTTCCTCTCTCAAATTTTTAGAATCATAAGATGTGGTTTCAACAGTAGAGGTTTCCCCTGGTTGTTCCAGAGTTTCTTCTGTAGGGAAAATCCTGCATTTGTCATCTCTCCCTCTCTAAAAAGGTCAAAAGTTGCAAGAACCTTATAAGGATTTACTGGCCTTGGCGGATCTACACTTTTAGATGAGGATGATCTTGTCTCAGGCATAGGGGTCTCCATTCTCCCCTTTGAATTTCTTGGGGAGTCTTGATTTGATCCACCTCTTTTGGACCACTGTCTCCTTCCAGGCATATGGAGCTCTTCTCCTATATCCTTTTCAGGGTTAGCTCTAAAATGAGACTTGGTGTTTCTTTGTTGACTCATTTTAAAATTAGACAAAACTTTTCAAGGTTATAATATGCAAATCTCACTAGAATGCACAGAGTTAGAGTCGCCACCCACAACTAGTATGAGAAAATATCAATAAACTGATCAAGAAATGGACAATGAACAATTAGTCACTATGGAATTTACAAAAATCCACTTCTCCCCAGAGATTTTTTGTTAACTCGGATCTGAATCAAAGTAATTAGAAAGATACTGCACCAAAAAATCTAGGACATACTAAACTTGGTATACTTCAACCTTCCCTAGTAGAGTCGCCAATTTTCTAGAGCTTTTTCTTGCAGAATCTCAATACAACATCAATGCTTGACTCTTAGATTCCCAATTCTTGACTCATGCAAGTAAAAGTCTAATTAATGAGGATTAATCCTCCTTCTTCTTTGAGCTTCATAGGCTGAGGTGGGTGTACCTTCTATAGATTACTACTTATCAGTAACTATAATAGTGGATTAAGGGTTACACTAATTTTCCTATCGCCTTTTACTCCAACAACTAATAACACATCTTAAAAGTGACGATGATCAGTTTAGCACATAGCTTAATAATCCTAACTATGAACTTGACAATAGAAAATAACAGTGAAACAAGGATTCTCATCCTTCTTTTCTTTAGATTTATTGACTCAAGAAGGTTAGACTAATGATTCTCTCTCCAAGGAATCAACAAATTAGATTGTATTCTTCAATACAATTGATTAAGCATATATGTTCTTATTAAAAGAAAAGTAAAAGATTGTCTATTTTGTGATTGATGATGATAACTGCTTACAAAACCTAGACCAGTGCCTAATCCTAGGTAAAGAGTCAAATAAAATATGTATTAATAGAAACTATTTAATGGAAACACATGTGAAGCCCAGACAGAGTGCCTTACAAACTATCTTTTCAGTCCCACATCCATGTATCAAATTCTCACACTTATATCTAACCCTCTGGAACTATTTATAAGACTTATTCCTTCCTTGAAAGAAACTTACAAATAATTGCACAGTTACCTTATAACTGGTATATTTAAGATGCCTTACAAATTAAAAATACAAGAGCATAAAAAAAATACAAGAAGACACCATATGTGTGAAACAGGGAACCCCAATGTATTTTATTAATAAAATTCTGTTTCAATACATTTAGAAAGACCAAAATTTTGAAAAAACTAGACAAAAGTATGAAATCTACCTCACAGTTGTAGATTCACCATCCTTAAAAATATGTTACATCTTACTATATATAGAGCACTAGCCACCTTGGAATCCTTAAAGAGAAAGGATGAAACAAGATTTGGATGGCTAGGATAAACCTAAAAGTGCTAGAAGACAAAATTACATTTACACCTTCAGTCACTGGAAAAGACACTTGAGGAGAAAATTTGATATGATTCTAAATCTTTAACAATTGGTACCTTTGTCCGCAGATATTCTGGGTAACCTCTCAAAATTATTGTGAGACTTAGTGACCGCTAATACAGGTTAACTTACACTAGTCTTGTTGATGATTATCCTCCTTGTGCTCATTGATCAGGTGCTAGGTATAACTCTACTCCTCATCCAATACATCTAAGTCAATGGATGTAGGTTTTTTATTCTTGGGATTTGTGATGACATCCCATTCTACAACCTCTGCCTCTGAAAGCCAATTAAAGCTCTAAATACTCTATAGTTGTGCCTTCTGCCTGTCCCATCTATCATCTATTATGAACTTGACATATGTGACAAACTTTATGATGTCTATCTCTGCTTTAAAAGATTCATCTAAGGTCTTATTAAATCTATCCATATCTAGGACATTGTCATCTATTATAAATGCCTCTTTAATAGGCAATAGAGTGTCAAACTCATTCCTCCACTCTCCCACAAATTTAATCTTATCATCCTCTGCCTTTATTGGAGGAATAAATCTATTATAATCCGGGCCAAAAATGTTTATCCTTGCCTTTATATGATTTGCTTTGCCTTTAAAGAAAGACAAAGTGGCTCCTATTTGTCCAATTTATTCTCCCATCTGATAGACAATATCAGGGAGATCTGCCCTATGTGACCGCAATGCTCCCAACCTTTCAAACAATGATGCCCTTCCTAAATAAGTGCCAAAGTAATGATTCAGAGCTGCAATATGTCTGTTGACCTCTGTCTCTAGGCCAGGTAGCTTGCTATAATCATTATGTACCAAGTCAAATTTACTTTTTCAAGACATGTATCCTATGTTGCAAGATCTTCCATAAGGCTTCTAAAGCCACTTTATTCTGATCTTTGTCCACTTGATCTGTTCCAATTGTAACATCTTCTGTGGTTTCAGTTTGAGCATCCACAACTTGTTTGGGTGGAGCAAGGATAGTCTTGGATGCCTCTTGTAGATTTTTTTTCAATTCCTCTACTTGCTCCTTTAGTGACTTGATCTGAATCAAGCACTTTTCCCTGTCCTTCACTACAACACTTGAATCATCAAAGAGTTTCTGGTATCTCTTGGAATTTTTCTCTATTTAGCCTCATTTAGATGTGAAAATTGGGTAAGGGCTTGGGATATCTCTAGGTCACCAGTATTATGGGTAAACCATATGATCTTATCCTCATCCATCTTCTCTTGCATGTGTGTGTGTGTATTTTGGAACCTGTTAAGAACGACACAAACACTCAATAGGTCATTGCATTAGTCCAAAAGGTTAGATAAAAATATTAAAAACCACTAATATCGACCTATTGCCTTCTAAATAGAAAGAGTGTGATTAGTTGCATATCAACCCTCAGAATATGCTACAAATCAATGACATATACTATTCTAGCATGACGGATTTAGATTAAAAACAAGCTAAAAGATGTGAAAAACAAGTATTCTAGATCTAACATGTGAATATTTAACAATGAAAAAAGCATAGACTAATGAGTGAAATGTGAATCTAGGAGTAATCCAACAGCATAACAATATAATTTTTGATCTAATGTGAAGGCTCCTTTGCTCTCAAAATAGACTTCTATTTATAGAAGAATGGGAGAGAGAGAGAGGGGGGACAAGGTGAATTTCTGAGTTAGGAGGCTCATAAATGGAGGTGTAAGAGGCATTAATGCCCAAGGCATTAATAAGGTATGGGAGAGACATAGGCTTAAGGTCTTCTCATTAATAAGGCATTAATGAAAGCCTTTAAAGAAGCAAGGGGAGATGTAAGAGATGGCTTGAGAAAGTGGACCTTAAGGAAGTCAAGCTTGAGAAAGTGGACTTTTTTAAGTGGGTTGAGTTGCTAAGTATTCCTTAATGGAATGTGACAACATTATGAGGTGGGTTAGGATATAAATTAGGATTAGGATTAGATTAGCATGGGTGAATGGGTTGAGAAGGGTTAGAACCCAGGGTAGAAGTGGTTGAGATAGGTTAGGTTGGGGTTTAGGGGAATATTAATGAATGAAATAAACTTATTTAATTCATTTAGTAATATATGAATTAATTATTTAAACAATGAAATTGCTTTTTAATAATTAGGGGACTATAGCCATTTTAATTAAATTAAATAGGCTAGAGGAATGGGTTATTTGCAAGTGGGTAATTGATTTAGGGATTTATTTAATTCATTTATAATTAAATACTATAGCCATGTTTGAATTTGATTTGATTTAATTGGTTTGAATTGATTTGAATTGTATGGCTATAATAGTTAATATAAATTAGTGATAAAAATCACCTAGGACATTAAATTTGATTTGAATAATTATGTCAAGCAGTAATAGGGTCGTTTGGACATAATCGAGGGTATGATCACAATTAGGGAAAATAGGGTCCATAGTTGGAACAAACCAAATTCAGGTGGTTACATTTGCCCCTCTTTGAATTGATGTGCGAGCAGCACATTGATTCAAAGAAAGTTTTTGATTTTGACTTTAGAAAGATTGAGAATCTCGTTCTTGGTTGTCGAACAAAATGTTGATGAGATCAGTCTCGCACTTGATTGAACAAAACTAATAGAATTGATTTTGAACTTGGTTGTCGTTCAAAGATCAATAAAAGATTTTAAAGATACCAATTCTAAACTTGGTTGTCGTCCAAAGATTGATAATACTAATTCTAAACTTGGTTGTCGTCCAAAAAGCCCGTATGAATCTGCCAGGAGCTTATTAAAAATTTCTAAAAATGAGGAAACATAAGATATCTAGCTCATGAGAACCAAAGCTTTCTATCCAACAGTTCTGACTTTAGTCAAAGAAACTGTTATGCCCCTAGTTTGTTTGATAATGAAGTCATTTTGATGCTGTTTCGAGCAAAATTGAATTGATGATAGTGTGATCATACCCCCTCGGGAACAAAATCAAAGAAAAAGAAATAAATCCATCAGTTGAAAAGAAGATAACACTTGCAGGAAGCGGTAGGGCAAGAAAGGGTAAAATAGAAGAAGTGTGTTTAAAAATAAACACATGATTATCAAGTTAATTACGTGAGAATATGAGTGATAAAGCTGATAAAATGATGTTAGACCAAGATGTATGATGAAATGTGTAGTATTGACCAATGTGGGGGAACAAATGAAGCAAAATTGCAATTTTTGAAACTGCCGCAAAAATGACACTGTGCTACTAAAAATGTTGTAGGCACCTTTGATTTGATTCCCGATTGAGAAAAAAAGAGAACACAAATGATCTTGTAGTTGTCCAGGAGGAGTTTTAGAACCCCTAAATGTCTCAAAAGACCCATATAAGCCTCCAAAATGACCATATCACTATTCATTTTCACTTCCAGCTATAGCAAATCAGAGAGCTCTATAGAGAAAATGGTGGTCCCCGTGAGGAAACATCGATTTGAGATGAGCCATCGACACCAGCAACCAGCCGACTACCCACCGCCGGTAAGTGCTCGATAAACTACCCTGTGAATTTTGCATTTTTGAATTTTATGCATTTTTGTGTATTTTAGAGCCTCATGAAGTTAGGATCACATCCGAGATTCCGGATCACATCCTGCTAAACACGCATCACATCCTATTTTTCCCGCGTCGTATCCAATTTTTCTCAGATTCTGCATCGCATCCAGTTTTCCTGGATCACATCCAGTATGAACACTTTTGCTTTATTTTTAGTTAAATCCATCAGGGGATCCCATCCTATTTACTTGGGATCGTACCCCGCATTTAGGATCACATCCCATTTTTTGGGGATCGCATCCCGTATACTCACTCACATCCTGTATTTCCAGGATTGCATCTGTAGAAGACTTAGGTTTTTAATTTGTATGGATCTGTTGTGTCCTGCGAACTTAGAATGACTTAGCAGAGTAGGAATTTACCCCTTGTTGTACATAAAATGCTGATGTTTTACTGTGGTGTCAAAAATTAGGCCCAATTTGAGGTAGTCACCTTTCGCGGCACTTATCCTGTGCGAGTTCTTGCATTGTCGGGCCATCTGTTCAATGATGAGCAGACCATCGTGATCCAATATGGATTGTGTGCATTGATAGGTTTACCCGAGATCAGGGTGAACCGAGGGTTGTTGACTGCTCTTGCCGAGAGGTGGCATTCTGAGCACAACACCTTCCACCTACCCACTGGTGAGATTACTGTGACACTTGAGGACGTCTGGAGGATCTTGCACATACCGATGGTGGGACATGAGGTGTTCTTTGAGTCTAGAGCGGGCGTGATGATTGGGACTGCTCAAAGATTTTTCCAGGATGACAATATAGATCGTAGATACCTACCTGGGATTATATGGTCGATCACTATGATCGATTAGCTATGTACTTGGCCAGATTGGTAGGCGACATCCTCATGCCAGATAGAGGTCAACATGGTTTCTTGGTGGGCTGGGTTAGCATGGTGGAGTAGATGATAATCCATCGCTGACATTTTGCTTGGGGGAGCTGCACTCTAGCTTACATATACAGAGAGCTTCATGAGATTGTGTACCACCATACCCGCAGCATGACTGTTGGTATATTGATCCTTCAGATTTGGGCTTGGGAGCACATCCCTGTCACACGGATGATAGTAGATAGGCAGAGGGCACTTGAGCAGCCCTATGTGTATATGTATGTAGGCCTCCTACAACAGCCCCATCTGGGAAAGGTTGAGTATTGGCATCGATTATTCGATGATATGATAGAGGTCATGTGGCGACCATACTAGACTGCGAGGTATGGACTTCTGATGCATGACAGGTTCCTTTCTTGTGTCAGAATAGATATCTGATTAGGCACACAAGATACATTATAGAGCACTTCCTAATCACCATGGTTTTGAGACAGCATAGGCAGCGACAGGGCCGTACAGAGGATGTGTTAGTATATGCCCGTACCAGGGAGGCGGCACCTGACTGGGGTGCACAACTTACTTATGAGACCGCGGCCTAGGAGATTCAAGATATGGTGGGTGTAGACTAGGACCTGCATCTAGATGTGGAGGATGCCAGAGTTTTAGATGGGTATGCTGTAGAGATGCTCCAGTACCCCTTTCCATGCTTTACAGTGCCCAAGGAGATCATTCCTCGTATAGAGGAGCCTCTAGATTATGATCTTGATGACTAACCTATTAGGGGGAGAGGCAACAGAGACAGAGCACTGGGGAGACATGGGGGCCATGATGGTGGCAGAGATGGTGGTAGGCATCCCCCTCCAGATGATAGACATGATGGTGATGATAGAGGTGGCGATGGAGAGGCCGTTGATATAGGTGGTCCCAGCGGCAGTGGGCAGAGACGACCAAGATACAGATTTGTGGCCCCATAGAGAGATCTGGGCCCTTTACTTACTCCAGAGCAGTAGAGACAGTGGAGATAGAGAGTGTAGGAGCAAGATCTTGATAGAGATGGGGACCCTCTATCTAGATGTGAGTAGGATAGGGAGAAGCTCAAAGCTTAGATCATAGCCTTGGAGGCTAGGGCGACTACTGCCGATGCTCTTTTAGCAGATAGGGATAGACAACTTGAGCATCTAAGATCTGAGAGAGATATACAGGTAGAGATGCTTAGAGCAGAGAGAGATGCCCAGGCCTAGACAACAGTCCATCAGGGATAAAGGGCAACACATTATTATGCCTTGTATCACGCAGTAGTGCTGGAGGGTTAGAGAGCATTTTCATTTTCTCATGTTGCTCAGCAGTCCGAGGGGGCCATGCCACCTCCAGCAACTCCATTCATGCCACCTCCTCCTCCTCCTCCTGACCAAGGAGAGGGGGCAGGCCAGAGTTGATTTTTTTGTATCATTTTGTTCATTTTGAGATTATACATGTATATCTGGATCCTGCTGAGATCCTCTCTTTTGTACATCACATTCATTCATACATATATCTGATTCTCTTTTCGGTGTACTGATACTCTTTATGCTTTCTGATACACTTTTTGATTTGATAATACACTGACATTTGTTTATGCTTACTAATATAGTGATACTCTTCTGATACACTTGATGCTTTGATTTATACCATGTTGATGATGAAACATATCTAGTGCAGTTTCTTGATTCTAACATGTTTCATGTGGTAAATGTATCCATTTTTCTTTCCATAGTCGTGGTAAATGTATCTTTTGCACATGTGATGATATCTTGGTCTCGTGATGAGTTATTTCATAGATGATAACATCATTTTATAATGTGGATGTAATGCGTTTGTACTGATATAAATATGTTATAAATGATATCTATGTGAAAATACAAAATGTATTTTTCTTTTGTTTTTCCAGTTATAGATGTATGGATGCACTTAGGATGTAGAAGTAAAAATGCAATACATGGATGCTTTATTTTTGTATTTTCCAGTTTCTTCTTTTTAAATGAATGCAAAATGTATGCTATGGATGTGTAACGATATTTGATATTAGTAATATGGATGATGTAATTAACTTGATGTGTTAGAAGAAGATATAAACCATGTTTGAGTTTAAATTTCCTTATGCTGCTATTACTGTTAACAAAATGCATCAGGCAATCTTTAAATGCAGCTATATGCAGACTCTTAGGACTTTGTCACTGATTAGCAAAGATTGCAACATTTTTATCATCATTGGGCATTTTTTGGAATGGATACCATCAGATAGTACAACCATCACTAATACCCACTGATATTATAAAAGTATGAATACTATATTTTATTGAAATGTTAGAAATAGACTTAGGTACCAAGCCATAGAAACCAGGACATCAAAATAGTCACCTTCCTTTTAATATACCAGATTCTAATTAAGGAAAGATATTGAACCCGCAATGAACTTGAAAATTCATATCCTTGGGTACATTATGATTTGTATACCTTAGTGAGAATCTGGATCAGAAAACAGACAAGGAAATTGTGTCAAACTCACCGTAGTTTACCCATAACAAAGATCAAGATATATGCGGCTATCCACCCATAGTGGCAGCTCTTACCATAAACATCCAAGTTAGGTGAAATTTATAGGATCATTTGGAACAATCACCATACGCAAAAATTCAAGAAAACATTATGTCCCCTGTCCTTGTGACTCTTTGTCTTTGCGCAGACGTCATTGAGTAACTAAGAAGACATAACAAATCATCAATTGTGAATCAATCCAATAAAATTTATAATTACTTAGATGCCCCTAGTTGAAAACATCATCAGGACATAAAAGAATCATAATCAAACCATTATCAAACTGTGTGCTTAAGTAGTACTTTGTTCATTTAAACACAGTAGAGATTCATCAATCAAAAAATTACAATACAAGCAATATGGTGTTCCATGTCTGCGCATTGATAGGACAATCCATTCATGTTTGCAATCCAATATAGATGTGTAGGAATGCTATGAATGTTAATGTCACATCCCATGTCGTTAAAAGACACCTTAGTTTTGAAAAGTGACATTGTTTTGCATGTGTCAAGGAACATTGTGTCCGTGAGGAAAACCAGCCTAAAGCAACCTAGCAATCACAACTGACTATACCAACAAATATGCCCCTAGTGCAGAATGACTTATTCCTAAGACATAAAAGATAGAAAAATCCAAAGCAAGGATAAGATAGTTTTGTAGGAAAATGAAGTCAGCGTATAAGCACAGGCAAAATTATGAAGGCCTAGTATCAGTAGTGCATTGATAGATGGAGCACAAAACACAAGTGACACCTGATTACCAGGTTTTCACCACTTGGCAAGATCTTTTTCTATTTTTTTTGCTACCAAGACGCCTGTTTTACCAGGTGCTCATCAAGGCACTTTTCTCTTTCTCCATTTTTTTGCTATTTTTGCTTTTTTGAATGTTTTTGTAGTATCCAGGCGCCTGTTTACCAGGTTTTCACCAAGGATACCCATCTTGTAGGACATTTTCCACTATTTTTGGATTTCTTCAGGATTAATTTTCTAAATGATTTTGGTATTTTGCAAGAAATTTTTGCTATACAAGCTCTGCTAGCCAAACATTAAGCGTAGAACTGCTTCAAATATAGAGTATTGATAGGATCTGGAAGAATGTCTCCCTCAGGTGTAGCTAATTGATAAGCTCCAATCCCAAAAGTAGCAGTGATAACATAAGGTCCCAGCCAGTTAGGTTCAAACTTTCCTTTCTACTCCTTGTTAGGCTGGTTCTTAGGGTTCTCCTTGAGGACGAGATCTCCTACTTCAAATTTGTGTGGCTTTACCTTTTTATTGTAACCTTTGGACATACGTGCTTGATACACTATGAGATGATCGAACGCTTGTTGTCTGCACTCATCTAGTAAGTCTAGAGAATTCACCCTATCTATGCGGTATTGCTCATCAGTAACTAGTCCTTGTAAAGATATCCACAAAGAAGGGATTTCAACCTCAATAGGTAGTACTGCTTCAGTGCCATAGACTAAAGCAAATGGCATAACTCTAGTTGGTGTCCTGATCCTTGTTCTGTAGGCCCATAGTGCTAGATTTAGTTGTAAGTGCCAGTCTCTGCCATACTTGTTCACAGTTCTGTATAGGATCTTGAGAATGTTTTTATTTGATGCCTCAGGCTGTCCATTACATAGAGGATAATAGATTGAGGAGCAATGTTGAGTAATGTGAAATTGTTCACAAAGGTCATCGATGTCTTGGTTTTTAAATTGGCCCCCATTGTCTATCACAATTGAAGAGGGTATCCCATATCTACAAATAATGTAGTTCATAATGAACATAGCCACCTGTTTGCAAGTGGCTTTGATTAGTGGCACGGCTTCGACCCACTTTGTGAAATACTCAGTGGTCGTAATGATGAATTTGTGTCCATTTGAAGAGTTGGGATATATCTGTCCAACAAAGTCAAAGGCCCATTGTTGAAATGGCCAATGTGTTATGAAAGGTATCAGTTCTCTAGCAGGAGCATGAATAAGGTTTCCGCGTGTCTGGCATTTAAGACATGCTTTTAAAAATTGAATAGCATCTTTTTCCATGGTAGGCCAATAATAGCCTACTTCGAGTAGTTTCTTAGCTAATGAAAAGCCATTTGAGTGTGATCCACATACACCTTCATGGACGTCTTTTAAAGCTAGATCAGACTCTTCTAGTTCTAAACACCGAAGAAGTGTACCGTCGAGACTGTGTCGATATAGGTTGTTAGTTATGAGGACGTAACGTGATGCTGTCCTAATTAGGGATCTTTTCTCATTTCTAGATAGATTGGCGGGAATGGTTTGGTCTGAAAGATAGGCAATGATATCGGCATATCAGGATTGATCTGAGGTAGTTAAGGCACATATTACCTGGTATTCAGCATTAGCAAAGGCAAGATAGGATATTTCTTCCACCAAGAAGTCATAGCAGAATTGATGTTCCTCCAGTTGTAACATGGATGCCAAAGTAGCCATAGCATCAGCAGCTTTGTTCTCTGATCGTGGTATCTGTTGGAAGGTGACGAAGACAAAATACTTCTTCAGATCATCAACTAGTTGCTTGTAGGGCATCAATTTTTCATCTTTTGTTTGATACTCCCCATTGACTTGATTGATAATTAGTTGGGAGTCACCATATACATGTAACTCAATGACCTTCCATTCCATAGTGAGCTTGAGGCCATTGACTAGTGCTTCATACTCCGAGATGTTGTTGGTGCATGGAAACATCAACTTATAAGACTTGGGGATCTTGTATCCTTGTGGAGTAATGAAGAGAACTCCTGCTCTAGACCCTTGTTGAGTAAACAAACTGTCAAAGTACATCTTCCATGGATGTTCGGTGAGATGCATGATTGTTTCATCAAGGAATTCAATTTGTAGAGGTTCATTGTCTTGAAGTGGTGAATCCGCCAATTGGTCTACAAGTACCTATCCTTTGATAGCCCTCCATTCTACATATTCAATGTCAAACTCACTTAGAATCAAGACCCATTTTTCCAAACGTCCTGTTAGTGCTGTCTTGCTCAAAAGATGCTTTAGAGGATCAATCTTAGCAATGAGCTTGACTATATGAGAGAGCATGTAGTGTCTCAATTTTTGTGATGCAAAGACAATTGCTAAGCATGCTTTCTCAATAATGCTATAATTGAGCTCATAAGTGACTAATGTTCTACTATTATAGTAGATAGCTTGCTCTTTATTTGTTTCATCCTCTTGCGCCAGTAATACTCCTAGGGATGTAGCTGTTGCTAAAATGTATAGGAGAAAAGGTTTTCCATGAATAGGTGCCATAAGAATAGGTGGGGTAGCCGGATACGCCTTCAATTCTCTAAATTTCACTTCACAGTGTTCGTCCCAATTGAATGTAACCCCTTTATGTAGTAGCTTGGTAAAGGGTTGTGCCTTATCTGCAAGTTGGGACATGAATCTCCTGATAGACTGGAGTCTCCCTTGTAGCATCCTCATTTGACTGATGTTACATGGAGGATTCATCTCTAGAATAGCTTTTAATTTTGCAGGATCTACCTCAATTCCTTTTGCTGATACTATGAATCCTAGGAGCTTGCCTGATTGAACCCTAAAGGCACACTTCTTCGAATTGAGCCTGAGTTGAAATTGTTCCATACAATCCAATATCTTTCTTAAATCAGTAATGTGAGTACCTCGTTCCTTGGATTTTTCCAATGTGTCATCGACATAGTCCTCCATATTCTTGTGCATCATGTCATAGAATATTGTTGTCATAGCTCTTTGATATGTTGCTCTGACATTCTTTAGCCCAAATGGCATGATGTTCCAGAAAAATGTGCCCCATGCACATGTGAATGTGGTTTTATCTTGATCCTCAGGGGTGATCTTGATTTGATTATAGCCAGATAATCCATCCATTAATGAATACATTTGAAAGCCAGTTGTAAGATCTATGATCATGTCAATGTTTGGTAGAGGAAAGTCATCTTTCAGGCATGCTTTGTTGAGGTCTCTGAAGTCCGTACAGATCCTAATAGATTTATTAGATTTTGAAATGGGGACCACATTGGAGATCCATGCTGCATAGGCAATGACTTGAATGAATCCAACTTTTAGCAACTTTTCTAATTCTGCTTTCACCAATAATGCAACATGAGGATGCATTTTTCTAAGTTTCTGTTTTATGGGCTTGAACCCAGGAGCTATAGATAAGTGATGCATGATAAGATTAGGATCTAGCCCAGGCATATTAGTGTAGGACCATGTGAATTTGATCTTCTTCTCCTTTAGGAACTCTGTGAACTACACCTTTTCTTCTTCTGATAAAGATTGGGCCAGATGAACTATTTGAGGATTTTCAATAGTGCCCAAGTTTACTGGCTGTGTTGGTTCAATCAACACCGAAGATCTTTCCTGAAAGTGTTCGGGGAGGATATCAAGAGTCTCATCACCTTGAAGAGGTTTTCACCATTGGATACATCTTTTTTCTTTACTATTTTGGGATCTGATACTGCCACAGAGTGGTTTTCACCATCAGTCCATTTTTTCTTTTTATTTTTTCAGTTTGTGACTAAGAAACTTGATATCCTCCTGTGACATGTTCTCGCTTCTTGCATTGGTGGAAGAAGGGTAAGGTTCAAAAGCATTAAGATAACAAGCTAGGGAATGGTCATTGGAAAAGTTGAGCATAGGCATAGGATCTATTTCAGCCCAATCGATTAGGTCTGGAAGTATCAATTTTAGGGAGTCAGGTTCTGAGAAGGACAACATTGTGTTAGTATCAAAACCGTTAACTAACATGACACGGTTTGTTAAGTTAATATCTTTGATGTTTAGATCAATAAGAGTGAGATCATTGTTAAAAGGGTCATTGTCAGTCATATATGGATTGAACTCTAACAACTCATCAGTAGGTAACTCACCATCATCTCGTTGTAAAAGGAGGCTTCTTGCTTGTAGCCTATGAAATTCTTGTAGAGTTATGTATTCACCAGTATCCTCATCAATGATCGGGGGAAGTAACTCTTCTTCTACTTTAGGAGGATCAGTATCATTGAAGGGAGTGTTAGGCCGTCTACTAGGAGCTGAGGAAGCTGCAAACATGTGAATTGTGTCTATCCCAATTTCTTCAGAGGCAATAGATAACCGATAATACTCATAGTCATGAGAGTCTGTGACATCATCATCAGATTTGTTCAAATATTCGGAAATGTTTATTTGATGGACTCAGTTAGCTGCTTGTAGATCAAAGTGAGGTAGACCTAGGACATGTGAAATTGTGACTAATTGCCCCTAGTTAGGATGTAAATTCTGTGGTTGTGGTTCCTCTTGAGTGATCGTTGCTATGGTGTCTCCTACCTCTTGAATAGGAGGTTGTGCTATCAAAGGAGTGTAAAGATCCTATGGTACCTCAAAGCTAGGTACATAGCATTCTCCTTGATAGTCAGCATTCTCTATACCAATATGTAGTAATCTCTCATAAGACCATGGTTCCAATATTATATCATCTTTTTTATCACTTGCTATTTTAGAAGGAGTACTCTCTTTTGAAGTAGGTTTGTTTGATTGAGTATTAAAACCCAGTCCTATTTTATCTCTGTTGAGGTGGAACTCCATGGGAATAGGTTCAATGATCCCTCAACCCATTTCATTTAGAGGTCCCTTTCCTTTGTAACCCATTTTTTTAAGGAAATCATATCCTTTTTTGTACTGCTCTGGGGATATCTTCACATGTTTGACCTCAAAGTCCGCTGGTTCTCCTTTTTAAAGCCAGTCTAAGATTGCCTGTTCTGCTGTGTTATCTAAAGAAGATGTGGATTCTTTTATCATGCCAGTTGCCTTGTGTACTTATGGAATTTTGGATGCTAGAGGTGTGAATGTTGATGAAGGTTTGCCATAGGATCTTGGTGATATCGAAAGTTCTATCATTGAGGGAGTTAAATCTAGCTTGTACTCTCCCATACCTATCTCTTCAAGTTTCAATGTTTTTCTAAAACTCTTCATGACCATGTCTTTGGTAGTTTCAGGAGCAACTACATCCATAGCCTCTTTGTTATGTGGGATCATGCTACCTGCTTTAATATTGTTGCAAGTGTAGTTGGTGTCGGCAGGAATGGTCACTTCCACCCCATTATGTGGGAACTTGATGCATTAGTGATAAGTGGATGGAACAACTTGCATCTCGTGAATCCATGGTCTGCCTAGTAAAATATTGTAGGCTAGGGGTAAATCCAGAACTTGACACATGACGTCTCTTTCAATCGGCCCAACTCTGATGGGTAGACAAATAATACCTCTGGAGGATCTTTCTTCCTCGTCATAGGCCTTGATGGTTATCTTGTTTCTAGAGTCAATTGTTTTCTCTGAGAGGCCTAGTCTCCTGACCAAATCCAGTGTACAGATATTCAATCCAATGCCTCCATCTATCAATACACGTCTAACATGGGATCTATGAATAAGGACTTTGATATGGAGGGGTTGATTGTGTGGATGGGTCAATGATTTGTCATCTTCTTCAGAGGAGAGATAGTGTGGCGCTGAGATATGATTGACCATCACTTGAAAATTGTCTATATCTATATCCTTTGGAACATTAGCAGTGTGTAGAGCTTGTTCTAGGATTTCTCTATGCACAGTGGATATTTTGAGCAACTCGAAGATGGAGATTTTGGTAGCGGTTCGTTGCAATTGGTCTACTAAGTCATATTTTTCTCCAGGGATAGTGACCATGTGTTTTGCTACTGGTTTAGGAATAGCCACAATAGGAACCTTGGGTGTTGATGCTGATGTTGGTTTTGGAGGTCCCTTGATCATAACTTGTGCTTGGCTCCTTGTTACAACATTTGAGGAGGATGAAGCACCTTTGATTGTGATCACATTGATAGTTTCAATTTTAATATCAAGCATATTGATCACATTGTCATGTTTGGAATAGGTGTAGTTTACCTCATTGCCCTTCCCTTTGGATGTTTCTCCTTGATTGTAATTAGGAAAAGGTTTGTTGAATGCTGTATGGTCCTCATTGGTAGTGTGTCCATTGACCTTGATTTTACCTCCTTCGATGAGGTCTTGGATAATGTGCTTAAGCTTGAGACAATTATTTGTCTTGTGTCCCTTGTTTTTGTGGAAGACACAATAAGAGTTATCATCCCACCACCTGGGTTTGACCATTGGTT
>MU225099.1:2893228-2925776 GCA_018584345.1 Thuja plicata
GGGGGGGGGTGGGCGGAGGGTGAATTAGTTAGCCTCAAGTCTAGATGTATCGATTGAAACTTTATACCACTTCAAACAACTCAGATCTGCTCGGCAGTGATAGCATAAGTCAACAACATAAATATGTAGTTTACTGTTCAAATATAATCATCTTGCAGAAACTTAATAGTAAAACACAACATAAACATTCACACAAGTTGACACTAGTATTTAACGTGGAAACCCAATTTGGGAAAAACTACCAATAACATGCTATCAAGTTTTCACTCTTCTGAAGTGAGCTCTGTTAGGAGCCAACCCTGTTAAAGGTTACAAAACACATTGCTAAATGTGACCTGGTTAAAGGATTTAATCACCCTATTAGGAGTGGCCTTGTTAGAGGACTTAGAACATTCCACCTGAATGTCACCTTGCTAAAAGGATTTATACAATGACTGTTAGGTCAACCTGGTTAAAGGATTTTAACTGATACAATGGTTAGAAAGTAATCAACAGGTGTGATCTGATACACACAACTTACTTTACAAATCTAGATCCAATTCAACTCTAATGCTAATTCAGTAAGTGGCCTCCATTCTCATTTTAATCTTCAGATTTGCTTGGAAATCCATCAAGCACTCACTTATGCAACTCTCTGCTTCTCTGCTTAGCCTTCTCTGCTTAGATCATGCCAATCAGTCAATTAATTATGCAATCCTCTTTCATACTCATCATACATTCATGAATAACCCCTTGAGGTTATCTTATACCTCTTCATATAGGTAAAATAAATCTTTTTCACTTAATCAAGATCGTAGATCTTAGGTTAGGTCAGATACAATGGATCTTTCCATCATTACATTTAATTTATTTCTCCAAAGCAATCAATAATTAAATCTTTGATCCATGCATTAATTATGGTTACCCTTGCATTTAAATAGTGTGGATCAATCATGATTATCCTTAATTAACTTTACATATCCCAATAAAATCAACTATGTCAGCCAGAGATCTTAAATCTCAACAATTACCAAAATACTACTGCTCGGCCAACACTATGCTCCTCGACAATTTACTGATTCTCGGTCGACATTAAAAATTATGCTCGGCATACACTGGTTCTTGGTCGACACAAACTTGCTCGGCATAAACTATTCTCATTAAACTGTCATCAAAAGATAAACAACACATTACTTTGCGAATGTGCCAACTGATCAAGTACCCTTGTGATTTCCCATAACTCAACCATTTCACTTGGTCTTCTTGTTAAATATCCTTCATCAATCAATAGATATGGTACTCAAATAGATAGCAATAGTCTTACCAATTAAGGTTTGACATCAATGACAAAACAACAATTATTTCCATTGTAGCTTTCCAACACATTGAAACTACATATGTATGTTGTTGATTTATGCTATTGCCGCCGAGCAGATCTGAGTTGTTCAAAGTGGTATAAAGTTTAAATTGGTACATCTAGACCTGAGGATAACTGATTCACCCCTCCTCTTAGTTATTTTGAATTCATTCTAACAATTGGTATCAGAGCTTTGGTCTCTTGAAAATAGTTTGAAGGTACTTGGAGCAAAAGATCAAGATGTATAAAAAGGAGGTACCAAAGTTGAACAAAGATAATTTACCTGCATGGCAGAGTTTGATGAAATTTCATCTGGCTGGTATTGGTGATTCTACTAAGCACTATGTTTAACATGATTATGTAGCCCCCACTACACTTGCCACAGCTACATAGTTAAGAGAAAAGCAGGAACACAATCAAGCAATGTTGGAGATTGCATCATCTCTAAACTATCATTAGTTTGAAGACATAAAGAACTGTACAAATGTAAAGTAGATGTGGGATGCCCTAGCAACCATTTATGGAGGAGATACAAATATACTAAGAGCCAAATCTGAAATTTTAAGGGGTAAGTTTGATGAAATGAAAATGCAAGAAGGATAAAATATAGTTCAATATTATGGTACGATAAATGAAGTTTTAAATGATATTAGAGGAGCTAAGGGAACCATTGATGATAACATCATTATGAAAAAGGTACTAAGAACAAGGTATTGAGAACATGTCTTGACTTTGGAAGGTCTGGTAGGCAGACTTACTACATTTGAGATGTCTAATTTTGATAACTACACTCCACAAGCTATTGAATCTACATTCAAATCCCAGTTGGTCCTTAACAAATCAAAGAATGGAAAGAAATGTGTGAACAATGATATTGACATTATAGATGATGATCCAGAAGAATTTGATGCACTTATGGAAATAATACTATCTAGAGGAAAAGGAAAATTCAATGGTAAACTTCCTATCATTTATTTTTCATGTAACAAAGTTGGTCATATTGCTGCAAGATGTCCTGATAAGAATGATAAAGATAAAAGAAGAGACAACAAGTACAAAGATAGAAAGGATGACCGAGACTTCAGAAAGTATAAAGATTACAAAGATAAAGGTAAGAAATCTTGTTATATAGCTGAAGAAGCTTCTGACAGTGAATCTGACAATTCTGATTAAAATGATATAGAAGTTGTGTATGTTGCTATGAAAGATGACTTTGATGATGATGAAAAAACTGCAGTAATTTCTTATATGAGTAAAGGTGACCGTTGGATTATTGATAGTGGTTTTTCACATCACATGACTGGTGATAAGGATAGATTTGAGACCTTAGATCAGTGCAATGGTAGTTATGTTAAATTTGGTAATTATGCACCATATCTTGTTAAAGGGAAATGATCAATTAAATTGATTGACAAGATCAAATGTGACAATGTATATTGGGTTGATGATCTTAACTATAATTTATTGAGTGTTGCACAACTGAATAATTCTGGTTACAGAGTTGAATTCCATCACAAGAAGGCAAAGATCTATGATGCCATTGGACAAGTAGTTGGAAGTGGAGAACAAACAAAAGGTAACTTGTTCTATCTGGACTTAGTTGATGAGACATGCTTGTTTGCATAAGATAATGATGTTTGGTTAGGGCATAAAAGGTTGTGTCATGTAAACTTTGATAACTTGGTAAGCATAAGAAAATTGAAAAAGGTTAGAGGGCTGCCTAAGTTAAAGAAACCTAAAAATGCAATGTGTAAGCAATGCCAATTAGGAAAAATGACTAAATCTAGTTTCAAAAGCAAGACTCATACTTCTGAGGAAATTCTAAAATTGGTTCATACTGACCTTTGTGGACCTATTGGTCAGAAAAGTTACTGTGGAGATAGATACTTTATTCTATTTGTTGATGATTAATCAAGAATGATGATTGTTATGTTTCTTAAAGAAAAATCTGATGCATTCTAGTTATTTAAGTGGTACTTGGCAAAATTTGAAAATGAGATAGGTAAAAACATGAAATGTTTAAGATCTGACAGAGGAGGTGATTTTATTTCTAATGAGTTTAATAGGTTCTGCAATGACTGAAGGATAAAAAGACAGATGTCCGCACCTAGGACACCACCACAGAATGGTATTGCTGAGAGAAGAAATAGCTCTATCATGGATTGTGCCAGAACACTAATGATGGAGAAAAATATTGCACAAAAATATTGGAGAGAAGCTATAAGTACAACAGTCTATACCCTTAACAAAGTACAAGTCAAGAAAGGTACTAATGCTACACCTTATGAGCTATGGTATGGGTATGCACCTAATGTAGGATATTTCAAATTTTTTGGAAGCAAATGTTTCATAGTAAGGGATAAAAAAAATGGAAAACTTGATGCTAAAGGTGAGGAAGGCATATTCCTTGGTTATTCAACTAAAAGTAAAGCATACAAGTGTTTGAATTCTAACACTAATAAAATTGTGGAAAGTGCAAATGTTAGAATTGATGAATATGCAGAAAGAAATGAAGCTGAAAGCACACATGAACCTGAAAGTTACAAATCATTTGTCTATCTGGATGAGAAAGATTCTAAAGAATTATCTGAACCTGAGAAAGAGGTTTCCAATCAAGAATGAGGTTTCCGGGAAATAGGAGGTAATTTCTGAGCTATCTAATGGAGATTCCAAGTCACAGAATCAACCTGAGTTGAATGGGAATAATGAATCTGAAGCAAGACAAGAACCTATTCTAGAAAAGTATGTAAGGAGGCACCATAAACCTGATCAAATCATAGGATCAAACAATTCTGCAGTTATGACAAGAAGTAAGTTGAGAGACGGTACATGATTGTTATGTGATTTTGAGCCTAAAATAGTAAAAGATGCCTTAGAAAATGAAGATTGGATACAAGCCATGAATGAAGAAATTGAACAGATTGAGAAGAATAAGACTTGGACACTTGTACCTAGGCCAAATGACAAAAATGTAATTGGTACTAAGTGGGTATTCAGAAATAAGCTGAATAAACATGGAGAGGTAACAAGAAACAAAGCTAGACTAGTATGCAAGGGTTATGCCCAAGAGGAAGGAATTGATTATGGAGAAACATTCACTCCAGTTGCAAGATTGGAAAGAGTTAGAACCTTACTTGCATATGCAGCCTACAAAGGTTTTAAATTTTATCAGATGGATGTAAAGTCAGCATTTCTAAATGGGATATTAGAAGAAGAAGTATACATTGAACAAGTTGATGGATTTGTTGACCGAAGCAAGAAGAACATGGTTTGCAGACTACACAAGGCACTATATGGATTGAAACAAGCACCAAGAGCATGGTATGAGAGATTGCACAATTAATTGATAAAGATTGGATTTGCATGAACCAATGACAACAACAATCTGTATTTGAAGACAAAACAAAATAAAGGTACTTTATTAGCTGAAATTTTTGTTGATGACATTATATTTAGTGGACAAGATGTGTTATGCCAAGCATTTGCAAAGGAGATGAAAACTGAATTTGAGATGTCTATGTTTGGTGAGATAAAATTTATTGTTGGCTTACAAATATATTAGATGAAGAATGGTATCTATATTACTCAATCATAATATGTCAAGGAGATACTAAATTTTTTTGGAATGGAAGATACAAAACCAGTGAGTACACCCATGGCTATTGGATAGAAGTTAACAAAAAATGATGATACAAAAGAAGTGAATCAAACCCTTTACAGGTCAATTATTGGAAAGCTACAATATGTTGTGCACATCAGACCTGATATTGCACTGGCTATTGGTATTGTTGCAAGATTTTCTGCCAATCCCAAGGAAACTCATATGATGACAGTAAAAAGAATTCTAAAATATTTGAAAGGAACATATGATTATGGTCTGTATTACAAAAAGAATGACAAGTTTGAACTCAGAGTCTATACTGATTCTGATTGGGCTGGAAATTTGGATGATAGAAAAAGAACCATAGGTGGTACATTTATTTTAGGAAAAATATTGGTTTCATGGACAAGCAAGAAACATAATTGCACCTCACAATCTACAACTGAAGCTAAGTATGTGGTAGCAACAGTTAATTATTCTAATATTGTGTGGTTGAAGATACTACTGACAGGTATGAAAGAAGAAATCACAGAACCAGTTGTTATATATTGTGATAACACGAGTACCATTAATATTTCTAAGAACCTTGTGATGCACTCTAAAACAAAGCATATAGCTATCAATTATCATTACTTGAGGGAGCTAGTTCAAAAGAAGGAAGTGAGACTGGAATATGTAAATACTAAGGAATAGTTAGCAGACATATTTACAAAGGCACTACCCAAGGATGCTCATGAGTATCTATGAGGTAAATTAGGGGTGATTCCCCTAACTGAGGCTAATGAGTTTAGAATGCTACTGTTGTATCAAATTTTATATTCAAAATATTTGACACATTGATGCACAAGCAGTCACACTTTAGGATGCTGCCTAAAGCTATGAAAAATAGACAAGGATAGAAAGAGGATCAGTCATAAGAAAGATGATAGGAAAATCATGATATAGAGCTTAGAATAGAAGAATCTGCATGATGAAGATGTCAACATATTTGACATTGTTGTCAAAGAGGGAGAGTTTACTGAAAAAGGGAGAGTTTTTTGGTAATTTTTGAGATTTGAGATCTCTAGCCGAATAGTTGATTTTATTGGGATATGTAAAGTTAATTGAGGATAAGAATGATTGGTCCACACTATTTAAAGGCATGGGTAACTGTAATTAATGCATGGATCAAAGATTTATTTAGTGATTTCTTTGGAGAAGTAAATTAAATGTAAAGATGGAAAGATCCATTGGATCTGACCTAACCTAAGATCTACGATCCTGATTAAGCAGCAAAGATTTATTTTACCTAGATGAAGAGGTATAAGATAACCTCAAGGGTTTATTCAGATGTGTAAAGTAATGTGAAAAGTGTATGCAAGAGGATTGCATGGTTAATTAACTGATTGGCATGATCTAGTAGAGAAGGCTGAGTAGAGAAGCAGAGAGTTACGAGAGTGATTACTTGATGGATTTCCAAGAAGATCTGAAGATTGAAAAGAGAATGAAGGCCACTCAGTGAATTAGCATTGGAGCTGAATAGGATTTGTATTTGAAAAGTAAGTTGTATGTATCAGATCACACCTGCTGATTAATTTCTAACCATTGTATCAGTCAAAATCCTTTAGCTAGGTTGATCTAATAGTCATTGTATAAATCCTTTGAGCAAGGTGACATTCAGGTGGAATGTTCTAAGTCCTCTAAAAAGGCCACTCCTGACAGGGTGATTAAATCCTTTAACCAGGTAACATTTAACAATGTGTTTTGTAACCTTTAATAGGGTTGGCTCCTAACAGAGCTCACTTCAGAAGAGTGAAAACTTGATAGCATGTTATTGTTGGTTTTCCCAGATTGGGTTTCCATGTTAAATCATGGTGTCAACTTGTGTGAATGTTTATGTTGTGTTTTACTGTTAAATTTCTACAAGTTGATTACATTTGAACAGTGAAACTACATATGTATGTTTTTTATTTATGCTACTGCTGCCGAGCAGATATGAGTTGTTCAAAGTGGTATAAAGTTTAAATTGGTACATCTAGACCTGAGGATAACTGATTCACCCCCCCTCTCAGTTATTCTGAATTCATTCTAATATAAATACTCCATCATTTTATCGATTCTATGCAAGTAGGGCACTCCTAGAAAGAAACCTCCAAAGAGGATCCCTTTTTTCTTCATTTGTTTCTCCAGGCTCATTAACTCTTGGTATTGATCAGCCCTTTTTGCTAGTTCTTCATCTTTCAAGATATTTCTTATGAGGTCCTCCTCTACACACTCTGCATGCTCCTTGATGGTGGTTATAGTTGGTTTCAACAACTTCTTTTCACTTTTGATGAAACCTTCTCAATCTATGTACCTGTATAATGCCACACTCATTCTATACTATCCCAACCATTTATTCATTGAATCCATGGCTCTGTTCCCAGTAGTGAAGTTGTAAAACTTAAACTTCCTGGGTGTGAATGTACCCTTTCGATGGGGAGCCAAGTGCTCTTTATGAGTCCACATTAACTGCCAAATAAATTCCATCACAACTATTCTTGGTGGCATATATTGTGGAAGTATGTGTGGTGTCTAGGAGCATCCATAAACCCTCATTAAAGTAAAGGTTTTCTCATATTAAAAGTCTCCCCAGTTATGATCTCTTGTCCATTTATCCACAAATTGACAAGGGCTGAGAAGTTGCAGCACCTTGATGGGAAATATTGTCATATTCATACCTAGCAGACCTAAAATTGGATATGCAATCAAGTTCTTGATTCCGCAAAACTTATTTTCATTGGAAGTGTATTTCTAAACCCTAAGCCAGAGTTGAATAGGGTTTGGTTGACTACGAAACTGCATCCTTGGTCTCAAATTTTGGATATCCATGTTGCTGATATTGAAATACAAAATTAAATGCATAAAAAGAGAGTATTGCAAGAACTTAGGGTTGGACTTCTTTTGGATATCTATAAATCCTTGGTGCATCTAGTTAATGACATACTGAATGTAGTCAAAGTCAGTGTTGACATGAGAATTTTGGAGGTCCAAGATAATCATTAAAAGATCTGCAAATAACCTTTCATTGCCCCCATCTACCCCAAAAACCCTACATAATCCATAAGCAATATACTTCATATAGAATCTCAGGTCCTTGTAAAAATAGGGTGCAGTAGAATTTGGTATGACAAATATGTAATTTCTATTTGATTTAGGGACAGGACCCCTGATTAGTTTTCTGACGATGGTGGCTTCCCTGAAATACCTACTTTACAACTTTGTTATATCTATCTCTATAGCGCAAGGATGATAAATATAAAAGGCCTTCATTAATGATTCCCTATCCAAAGTAACTAGGGCTGTTCCATCACTCTTCTTGATAGTCTTGGAAAGAATATCATACCTTCTAGCTAACTCAATTAATAAGTCTACATCTACGAAGATGTCTGGGACTATCAACTTTGTTAACCCTGATGTCTAGGGTTTTGAGATAGGAATTGGCTTATCCTTATTGATATAGAAGTAATTTAAAAGATGATAACTAGAAAACCCTGGAGTATGAGGATCTCTACAATTTTCCATATCATCAGAGAGGAATTCATCATTTACCTTTTTTCCTTGGTTTGTTCTAGGTAATAGAGCTATGAATTCTTCAGAGTAGTTCCTTTTTCATTTCTCGTCCTCTGCATATTCACTCCTTCCACTGGTTGAGGCCCCACTTGGTGCTGCTTGAATTATTTTGTTGGTTTCTAAAAATTCCTCTGGATATCTCTTCTCCTAGATACAATCCTTTCTCACAAATAAATATGAAATTCAAGCAATTCTTCACCTCTAAAAGCGTTGAAACTTATGCAATCTCTTAGCTCTGTACTCTTAAAACTTTCATAAAATGAAATGCACAAAAGATATAGCTATTTATCATTGAGAATTCAATGTACCAGTCAAGTTGAGAGCCAGGAAATCGTTACTCAATCACTTATGTCTTAACTCTGCGTGTCTTGACAAAAAATTTCCTACCCATGGCACCTGGAGTTGATAGGTAATCAAATTTGAATAGGCCAATTGGGAAAGTCATGAGTTCTTTTTCCAGTTTTAAAACTTTATTGTATGCGAAAATGCTTTAAACTCAATGTGATTGGCTTGTTTTTCCTACCTTTTCATAGCTTAGCAGATCCTGTCAGAATATTTCTTCTTTAATCGGACAAATTTTTTACATTATGACATGAGAACAAACCCTTCTAGCTTTACCATACCCTTACCACAGTCCATTCTGAGATTGCACGATTGTATTATCTCATAGTCACTGAGAATTTAGCTTGACCCAGGTTACATCATGAGATTCAACGCCCACCATATGATCTCCTTCTTCATCAACAGTCATCTCCAAGTTTCTATTTAGTTAGCTTAACTCTAATTTCATTCTGAGACATCACAACTAAGGCAAAAGAATGACCTTGATTTAACCCTAAGTCTATCTGGAGATCATGCGACTGAGCAAACTCAAAGTTACTGATCATTTATCTTTATCTTGAGTTTATTTAGAGACTTCACGCCAACCATACAATAAGATCCTAATCCAAGGCTTGTCATGCCGAGTCTCCTAATCATTTTTTACTTCCATAATTTGTCCCAAGATTATGTAACTACCCTTGATTTCTTTTAAATCTAATGGTCTGCATTGAATCTCCCATTCTTTAGCTTTAACTTTAGTCTGTTATGAGATCACATGACTAAAGGCTATATCTGAGTTGCTGAGAGTTTAGCTCAACCTTGGGTTTACTCTAAGATTTCACACGCACCATATATCTCCTTAACCACTTATACACGTGTCTCAATCTGAGTGTACTATCTCTTGGTCGCTGATTGCTTTATGACTTATTGACTTCATTTAGCGATTTAACGCCAACCATAAGATCTGATCCTCATCAACGGTCTAGATTATCCTATGGAAAACTTAAACTGGCTTTGATCTAACCAAGGCTAACCATGTTTTATTTGGAGACTTAGCGACTGAGCAAACTCAAAATCGCTGAATGTTTTCTCTAACTGAGGTTATGTTTAGAGATCATGCACCTACCCTAAGATCTTATCTCAATCAACGTCTAGTGTTAAGTCTCACAATCTTTCTGCACTTCATCAAATCCTTCCAAGATCATGTGGTAACCCTTGATTTCTCTTAAATTTGATAGTCTACACTAAATCTCAAGACTTATCACTTAATTTCTCTTTCATTATGCAATTAAACGCTATCCACAGGATCAACCAAGCATCTACGGTTATCACTAGATCTCTAGACATCTCATGAAATCATTAATTTATTGTGAGACTAAGCGCCAACCACTTATCTTGATCTTGATCTATGATCCTCGCTTAATCTCATGAGATTTTACTTAACCCTTCTTGAATTCAGAGATCTTGTGACTAATCAAAAGAAATAACCATGCTTTTACCTTGGTAAGTTTGCAAGATTATGTGACTCTAAGTCACCAGATGATTTACTAACTCAAGAGTTTATTTGGATATCAAGCGCAAACCACACGATCAACTCAAATATATAACAAGATCAATGGCTATCTTTTAATTTCTGAAGGAAACCCTGACCTTACCATTTATCTAGAGATCACGCTCCAGCCGCTCATCTCAAAAAGATCAATGGTTATCTCTTAATATCTGAATCTCTTACTTAACTCTAATTTCTTATGGAGATTACGCGACAAAGCAAAGGGAACTCTTTCTTAACCTTAGGTGTATTAAGAGATTAAGCGACTGAGAAAATCTCCAATTCACTGATTAATTATTGTAACTTGAGTTTAATCATGAGATCTAGCACCATCAACATGATCAAATATTAATCCACAACTGTTGCTAAGTCTCTGAATGACTTAAAGAATATTCTTTTCTTCTTGATACTACATGACTAAAGCTTGCGCTGAGTCTCCAAATGATTTGGAATATTTGGTCTTGCTTGCGAGATGAGGAGATAAAGGCAAAGACTTAAAGCACATGACATAAAACACTTAAGTTATCTCAACAAAAGTAACTTAAAAAAAAAGAACATAGCTATGAGGAACTAGGGTTTTTGCATGACAAGGGCACAAATGACCTAGGGTTTAGGGGTTTTACACCATTTTTATTTTCATTGCTCGAATTACAGACACTTGCAGGAAAATTTTAAGGGCATGTTCAAACAGATCCTGACTCTTTAAGGAAAATTTACATTGGGAACCAAAAACTTTATATCAAGACTGAGAAAATTAGAAATATATCCAATAGATTGATCTAACAATAGTTCCTCCTTCACATTACTTTCTCTGCTCCTTCTCCAATATGTCCTTCTCAAATTCTCCAACTTTGTAGTCATCTCAAAGATAATATTTTGTATGATTTCTTACTATTTCTGTCGCTTAATCAACACCACTAGTTTTGCCACTTAATCAACACCATTGATTTTAAACTTGCATTTAGGTCACTTATCACTTTAGGTTCAACTTCTCATAGAATGTTCTAAATCATTGTTAACCTTAGGAAAAATCATTTATCCAATTAAACCAATGAAATCTTGTTATTTTGAATAACATCCTCAATAAACTTTACCTCGATATCTGTACCGATTTAAAATTTAGCGATCACCGAAATAGGATTGCAAAGTTTTTTTCTAAAATATTGATAAATATTTCAAATAAGAATACAAATTTACTATTTTAAGAATCGGTTTATTCAGGCATCTATGAAATAACATTATACAACATCTTGCAAAATTGCTCCTCATAATACTTTGATCTGAATATACATTTATCAGATTTCCATCATGTTGTTGTTGTGTACCTTAGCCGGTTAGGTGTTCCATTAGATTCTTGATTAATGGTTGTGGTCAATTATAGGAGTAGACTATTTATTATGTTTGACCATCAATGACAACATTTGATTAGACATGTATCAATGTTTATTATCTTTTCCAGTTAGGTGACCAATGCCAACAATCTCCCCCTTTGACATTGATGAAAAACCTTGTCAAGTCTAAATGTGTACAACACAATAAAAAATAAATAAAAAAGACTCATAACACATTGTTCAAAGTAACTCACAACATGAATTAACCAAAATATTTATATTTCATTAACTGATAGGGTTCCATATACAATTTTGTTTCATTACAGTGCTCCCCTTTCATTGTAATCCATAAGTAAGTACCAACAAAAAAATATTGTATTGTTCTATTACAACATATTCTCCCACTTTTTTCATCAAGGACAAAGGTGCATTTAATCAAATAACACTACAATTTTTCAAATATAGTTGTATACCCTTATTTTGTTGCACTCAAAGTATTATCCTAGATTGTTCTCAATTGTACAAGTGCAATAGTCTGACCAATAAGATTACCTGACAGTTCTTCTAATTCCTCTAGTGTAGTGGGATCAGGTTGCCCAAGCAAAGACTCATCATGCTTAACACTCATTAGCATAAGATCAGTTGTAGGGGCTAAAAATGAATTCAACTCAAGTATCTTGTTCACCTTTTGTGTATGATCATCCTGAACTTGTCTTAGCTGTCCTTTAAGCTCTCTGACTTTAACTATATAGACTGTAATATTGCTTGAAGTTGAATCAAACTTCTCAGTTATCTCATTCAATTCCTTTAGAAATTCCTCTACCTTCTTATATGTATCACTTGTGAATTCAAATAGTTTGGACACTTTTATCAATATGTCACCAACAACTTTCAAGTTACCTCTTGTGTGCTCAGCTTCTTTCTGTAAAGTTTCTATGTCTGTTGCAATCTCAGCCTTTAATTTCTCCATCCTTTTCTCCTCATAGGAATCTTCATCTATTGACATTGAAATTTTTTCCAGTAATGATATATCCTTCAATATTACCTTCTCTAACTTATCCATTTGATCAAAGAAATTATCCTATCCATCTATCTCAGTATCGGGTACTAAGGTGTGAAATATTTCCTTTGCTATCTTAAGTACTCTTCCCTTCTTTAGTCTTTCCTTGTTCTTCTCATCTTTTACCCTTAGCTTATCTAACAACCCCATCATCTCCTTAGGACTCAATAACTTAAAATCTACATTTTCTATATCCGTCTCTTCAATAACTTCCTCTTATTCAAAAATTATGGGCATTTGTATGCTAACTCTTCTCCTCTTCTTCTCTATCTCACCAAGCTCCAACTTTCTCTTTACTGGTTTCTCTTTTGTTGTTGTAGTATTAACATTGGTAGGAGTTAAAAATAGCACATCTGAATATGTAGCATGAGGGGTAAGTGATACTCTCAGTGATTTCTCTATCTCCCCATAGGGTATTTCCTAAATCACTACCTCATCTTTCTTTACTTCCTCATATTTTTATTCTTCTTGCTTCTCTATCTCTTCTACCTATTTGGTAATTGCCTTAATAGCCTCCTTAGTTACCTGTGGTGGTTCAATAATTTATACCTCATCTTGATCTAATTCCTATTTTGCTTCCTTAATAGAATACTCAGGTTCCTCACCTTCTTCTTCTACATCGCCTTCCTCTTGATCTTTCTCAGATATTTTAATGTACTTCTTCCAAATCTTAATTGTCTCTTCATGTAGACCCTATGTTTCCCCCAACATAATTCTAGTAACTCTTCTCTTGATAGGGAAATCATACTTATGTATCTCAACAAAAGACTTAATCTCACTAACATCTAATCATGTATTGTATTCCATTAGTGTCTTCTCTCTTAATTTATTATCAATACTTAAGGTTGTCTTCCATCTCCCATTAATTATATAAAAATAAACTCTCAAACATATGAATTCTAAGCTTATTAGGGCTTCTACTAAACTTCCTCATACTCTTAATGATTTTATCTTCAATTCTTCTCTTAATTTCATCATTACAACATATGTCTTATTTCCTAGAAACTCCACTTAATACTCCAAGAACTTCAATGTTATGTATAAATTCATCTATAGAAATGCCTATAGAGGTTATACCTTTTTTCTTTACTTCTTTCACGTCCTTGTTAGAAGGGGTATCCTCATCATCATCCTTTGTAGTGTTAGCCTTGGTAGATGCAGACTCTATGTCTTTGGCTTTTCTAGCTGGTGTTCTCCTAGTAGGCATTGATGATGTAGTTTTCATAAGAATAATCTTTCCTTGTTGCTTTCCCTTTATCCTATAGGTTTTCTTAGATTCTGTTGCAATGGCCTCTACCGATTGTGTAGATGATATTGTAGGGCTCTCTTGTGTTTCATGTGAAGTAGAGCTCTCTCCTTCAAACTTAGCCTCTAATTTTTTTAGAATTCTTCTTGTTTTTCTATTTATTATAGGATTTTTGAGTTCAAGATTAATTCTAGAGCTTGCTTCTTCAAATGTTCTGAACCTTTTCTCAGTGTCATCTATGGGTTTACTCAGCAACATCTCTTTATATCTGTCTATCTCATATTCATAAATCTCGTAACCCATTGCAGGGATTCAGAATGTTCTGGGTACAATAGGTTGAAGTATACAAGTGCTTGAGTCAACTAAGAAACATATATCATCCTTATACTTCTAAACTATACCAGGTGGTATTCTCCATTTCTTATGCATAACAGTTTGAAAACTTTTGAAATATCCCCGCATAAGATTGTCAAGTTGATCTCCTAGTTCGTTAACATAATATGAGATCTGTGATATCATAGGTCTATCTTATTTCCATTCATGATTTCCTTTTCCATGGAAATAATTTTGAAAATAAAATAAAATATAGACAAGTAATGATCCATACTTGAATGATTTATTCTTATCATTTGAAATATTTTCCCTATTAACAACCATCTGTTCAGCTAGAAAATCACATAGGTTGTAAGATACATTCTCACTCACCATTTTGTATGCATCATGGATTGCTCCATGGGGAATTTTGTTGTGTTTTCTTGACTGATAGAATTTGTAACCAAAAATCATCACTGCAAATCTCACAACATCATCAGGTGTGTCCTTCACAGTCATGGCTCTGTGGTCTCTTTGCGATTTTTTTAGTTCTGCTATGAAATCTCCACAATTTTTCCTCAAGGTCAGTGACTCACCGGTTGTACTGAAACCTATAACTCTTTTGACTACTTCACCAGTGATCTTATGGTTCTTAGCTAACCATAGGAATTGATCATAAAATATTCTTAGTAGATATCTTTTCAATCATCATGGAAACATGTAGGTAAATCAAGTGCATTTAGAATAACACCATTCATTAGATGTGCGTATTCATTTTTCAGACTTCCAACTTCACACAACTTCAAATACCCTTCAATTATATCAACTTCTCCAAGTTCCTCCATCTTGTAATGAATAAAAAAACATATGTCCTCCACCAATAGAACTCCTAGTGGGATTGATGATAGTTCTCCAGCCTCATCAACCTCGACGACCTTCATCATATGTAACCTAAATTGTGGTCACGACTCCTCAACATGTGCTATTAGGGTCAGAGTATTGATTGTTTGTGCCATGTTAAACTCTCCTTAACAAACAAAATCACAAACTCACTCTCAAGCAATTAAATTATTTGTTTCAAACACTTGCTCTGTTCGTGTAGGGTTTTGGCACTTTTCACTCTTTATATTCAACTAAACGAACACTCAAATCTATTCTAGCGGTTAACCATCTTACCATTTGTTAATTTAATACATGACTTTACCATTCATTATGCTTCCAATAGTAATATTTCACAACGGTTGTAAATTTTCATAATATCATTAAATAAAGATATAGTGACATTACCTCACATCGTATTATGCAAATTTGGATTCCTTAAGATAATTTTGGGGAATTGGTTGATATGAAATTTTTTTTCCTCCCCTTTAAGTCAATTTCTTGACCTAGTTGGAAGGTGGACTCTCAACACTAGATGGTTGAGATCCCAAATCGAATGAACTTAATCCTTCTTCCTTCATAACCCAAATTTTCTTCATATCACTTTTAACTTGTTCAATATTTACACTTTTCATCTCTTCACTTTGTGGTGACTGCTTCACTGGACTATTTTTGCAATCTCTAGCTAGATGACCCATTTTATTACATGCATACAAAATCATGCCAGTTGATCTCCAGTGTCCATGATGATTTCTCAAATTCATTCTTCTATAATTTTCTGCAATATGTCCATGTATTCCATAGTTTGCACAAATCACACCAGATTGTTGTTTACTTCCATAAGTATTTATCGATGGCTTGGGTGATCCAAAATTATTTAGTGCTGACCTACCCTCTATGGCTTTGTGTCCATATTTATTGCACTTGTATCAATATCCCTTAAATCTTGCTCCATATTTAGCATTAGGACCACATTCATTTGCTCTGATTACAGTGATAGCAATAACCATTAAAAGATTAAGTTTTGGGACTTACCAGTTGGTATCTGCAAACATTTGATGTGTGGCTTGGATTTCCATAGCTGTAGCATGTAGGATTTGATGCTCTCCTTTCTTGACTGATGATAGGTGACTTGGGTTCATCTTGTTTCTCCTTGTCCTTTGATGATTCTCCATTTTACTGCCTACTCCTTCTAGTGTATCCTAATCCAGATGTGTCATGAGGTCTCCTCTACTGATTAAGATATTCAAGAATCTTCAAGGTACTTTTTTCTTTCTTGAGTTGTTCTTGTTCTTTTTTTAACTCATCCTCTAACATTTCATTTTCATCTCTAATTTTTTCATTTACTTCTCTCCCAGTTTCATTTGTGATAGTGATTTCTTCATTTTCTTCAACTAGATCACTCAAATGTTCATGCATTATAGCATTCTCTCTGTTGATGTGGTACCATTCCTCTTCCTTTGTTTTCATTTTTTCCTCACTTTCTTTCTTTGCATCTTCTGCAATTCTCTTCTACTCAAGGTACTCACACATAGTCACAGACTTTCCTTCAAATTCATTTTTCATATTTGACAGTTCTTTTGTTAATTTTTCATTCTCTTTCATGACCTCCTCTAGGGATTCTTGTGCTTCATCAGACATGCTTCCTTCAGATTTTTCATCACAATAGTCTTGACTATCTCTTAACCTTTCAACCAACTATTTTCTTATTGCTAGAGATTTCCTTAATTTTTCTGTCAACTCTTCAATTACTTTCTCAGGAGTTTTTTCTCTTTCTATGGTGCTCAACTATGGACCTTTTACTCAAGTTGTTAAAATTTCCTTCAGAGTACCAAAGCTCTGATACCAATTGTTGGGTATAAGAACTAAGTAATGTATTGAGAGGGGGGGGGGGGGGGGGGGAAGANGGGGGTGAATAAGTACAGTCACCAATTCAACTTTTAAAACTAATTCAAAACACTGGTAACAGATAGAACTGAAAATTGATTCAATATGCATTAACCATTATTGTTGAATCACAATCATAACCATAAAATAGTAAATGCAACCAAAACATCACAATCATAGACACATGTGACACAAATATTTTGGTATCATGGAAACCCTTATAAGAGGGAAAAACCATGGTGGGGATGGTACCCACAAACTTCACTAATGTTGTATGGAAGGTGCCTAATGAAAGGATTACAAAAACTCTTTTTGAGAGTTATACTTCTTATTAGATATGTCTAGTACATTATCATATGTACAATGAGACCTTTGAAAGTCTACCTCATGTGAGGATTTAAATCTACAATCTAGAGATTCACCTTGTGAAAGGATTTAGAAACAAAGACCTATAATAGTCTACCTTGTTAAAGGGTTTAGCTTGCTGCAATTGTCAAAGAAAAATAGGTGATTGATCTATAATAACACTCCTTTCTTGTAAGATCCTTTAGGTCTTTAAGCTTCTCAACCTTCTATTCAATCTGTGACTTAAACCTCTTCTCCAAATATTTTCACTATCTCCTATATTGGTCACTGATTTATCTGATAATAGTTCCTCCTTCACATTACTATCTCTACTCCTTCTCCAATCTATCCTTCTCAAATTCTCCAACTCTGTATTCATCTCACAAATAATATTTTGTATGATTTCTTACTGGTTTTTCTGCTTAATCAACACCACTGGTTTTGTCGCTTAATCAACACCATTGGTTTTGCTGCTTAATCAACACCATAAATTTGAAACTTTCATTTAGGTCACTTATCACTTTAGGTTCAACTTCTTGTAGAATGTTCTAAATAATATTTAACCTTAGGAAAAATCATTCATGTAATTAAACTAATAGAATCTTTTTATTTTGAATAACATCCTCAACAAACTTTACCTTGATATTTGTACCAATTTGTCGTTTAGAGTTCACAGAAATAGCATTACAAAGTTTATTCCAGAGTACTGATAAATTATTCAAATTAGAATAAGACTTTACCATTTTAAGAATTGGTTTATCCAGGTATCTCTGAAATAACATTATACAACATCTTGCAAAACCACTCCTCATAATACTTCAATCTCAATATACATTTACCAAATTTACATCATGTTGTTGTTGTGTACCTTAGTTTGTTAGGTGTTCGGTTAGATTCTTCACTACCGATTGTGGTGAATTTTTGGAGTAGACTATTTAGTATGTCTGACATCAGTGACAACATTTGATTAGACATGTATTAATGTTTATTATCTTTTCTAGTTAGGTCATCAATGCCAACAATCTCTCCCTTTGGCATTGATGGAAAACCTTGTCAAATCCAAATGTGTACAGAAGAATGAAAAAGAAATAAAAAGACACAACAAAATTTTCAAATTAACTCACAACAGGACTTCACCAAAATATTTCCATGTCATTAACCGATAGGGTTCCATATACAATATTGTTCCATTACAATGCTCCCCCTTTCATTTTACTCCATAAGTAAATAACAACAAAACAAAAATATACATTGTATTGTTCTGTTACAACATATTCTCCCCCTTTTTTCATCAAGGAAAAATGTGCATTTAGTCAAATAACACTACAATTTGTTAAATATGGTTGTATACTCTTGCTTTGCTGCAATCAAAGTATTATCCCAGATTGTTTTCAAATGTACAAGTGCAATAGTCTAACCAATAAGATTACTTGGTAGTTCATCTAATTCCTCTAGTGTAGTGGGCTCAGGTTTCCCAAGCAAAGAATCAACATGCTTAACACTCATTAGGATAAGATCAGCAGTAGGGGCTAAAAATGAATTCAATTCAAGTATCATGTTCACCTTTTGTGCATGCTCATCCTAAACTTGTCTTAGATGTCCTTCTAGCTCTCTGACTTTATCTATATAGACTGTAGCAATGCTAGAAGTTGCATCAAAATTCTCAATTATCTCATTAAGTTCCTTATGAACTTCCCCTACCTTGTTATATGTATCACTTGTGAATGCAGTCAGTTTGGAAATGTTTGTCAATATGTCACCAATAAATTTCAAGTTACCTCTTGTGTGCTTAGCTTCTTTCTATAAATTTTTTATGTATGTTGCAGTCTTAGGCTATACTTTCTCCATCCTTTTCTCCTCATAGGCATCTTCATCTATTGACATTGAAATTTTGTCCAGTAATGATATATCCTTCAGTATTACCTTCTCTAACTTATCTATTTGACCAATGACATTCTCTTGTTCATCTATATCAGTATCAGATACTAAGGCATGAAATATTTCCTTTGCTATCTTAAGTACTCTTCCCTTCTTAGCCTTTACTTTCTCCATCCTTTTCTCCTCATAGGCATCTTCATCTATTAACATTGAAATTTTGTCCAGTAATGATATATCCTTCATTATTACCTTCTCTAACTTATCTATTTGATCAATGACATTCTCTTATTCATCTATATCAGTATCAGATACTAAGGCGTGAAATATTTCCTTTGCTATCTTAAGTACTCTTCCCTTCTTCTTTAGTCTTTCCTTGTTCTTCTCAGCTTTTATTCTCAGCTTATCTGACAGTGCCATCATCTCCTCAGGACTCAATAATTTGAAATCTACATTTTCTATATCCGTCACTTCAATAGCTTCCTCTTCTTCATAAATTATGGGAATTTATATGCTAAATCTTCTCCTCTTCATCTCTGTCTCACCAAGCTCCAACTTTCTCTTTACCGATTGCTCTTCTATTGTTGTAGTATGAAATTGGTAGGAGTTACCAATAGCATAGCTAAATGTATAGAAGGAGGGGTAAGTGATACTCTTAGTGATTTATCTGTCTCCTCATAGGGTATTTCCTCAATCACTACCTCATCTTTCTTTACTTCCTTTTATTTTTGTTCTTCTTGCTTATCTATATCTTCTACCTATTTGGTAATGGCCTTAAGAACTTCCTCAATTACCTCTGGTGGTTCAATAATATACCTCATCTTGATCTGATTATTGTTTTTATTCCTCATTAGAATGCTCGGGTTCCTCACCTTCTTCTTCTACATCACCTCAGATCTTTTAATGTACTTCTTCCAAATCTTAAGTGTCTCTTCATGTAGACCCTATGTTTCCCCCAACACAATTGTAGTAACTCTACTCTTGATAGGGAAATAATACTTATGTAGCTCAACAAAAGACTTAATCTCACTAGCATCTAATCCAATATTGCATTCCATTAGTGCCTTCTCTCTTACTTCATTATCAATACTTAAGGTTGTTTTCCATCTCCCATTAATGATATCAAATAAAATCTGATAAATATGGCCTCTAAGTTAAGTAGGGAATCTACTAAAAATCATCATACTCTTAATGATCGCATCTTCAATTCTTTTGTTAATTTCATCATTATGACATGAGTCATATTTCCTAGAAACTCCACTGAATCCTCCAAGAACTTCAATGTTATGTATAAATTCATCTATATAAATGAATATAGAGGTTATACCTTTTTTCTTTACTTCTTTCACTTCCTTGTCTCAAGGGGTATCCTCATCATCATCCTTTGTAGCTTTAGCCTTGGTAGATGCAGACTCTGTGTCTTTGGCTTCTCTAGCTAGTGTTCTCCTAGTAGGCATCAGTGATGCAGTTTTCGTAAGAGTCTTCTTTGATTGCTCCTTTCCCTTTCTCCTATAAGTTTTCTTAGATTTTTTTATAGTGTTCTCTACCAATTGTGAAGATGATATTGTAGGGGTCTCTTGTGTTGCATGTAAAGTAGAGCTCTCTCCTCCAAACTTGGCTTCTAACTTTGTTAGCATTCTTATTGTTTTTGTTTCTATTATAGGCATTTTTAGTTCAAGCTTAATTCTAGAGCTTGCTTCTTCAAATGTTCCAAACCTTTTCTCAGTGCCATCTATGGGCTTACTTAGAAGCACCTCTGAATATCTGTCTATCTCATCTTCATAAATATCATAACCCATTGCAGGGATCCAGAATGTTATGGGGACAACAGGTTGAAGTATACATGTGCTTGAGTCAACTAAGAAACATATATCATCCTTATACTTTTGAACTATACCAGGTGGTATTCTCCATTTCTTATGCATAGTAGTTTGAAAATTTTTGAAATATCCCCACATAAGATTATCAAGTTGATCTCCTAGTTCGTTAACATAATATGAGATCTGTGCTACCATAGGTCTATCTTCTTTCCATTCATCATTTCCTTTTTCATGATAATCACCCATACTTGAATGATTTATTCTTATCATTTGAAATCTTTACCCTATTAACAACCATATGATCAACTAGAAAATCACATAGGTTGGAAGATACATTCTCACTCACCATTTTGTATGCATCATGGATTGCTCCACGAGGAATGTTGTTGTGTTTTCTTGACTGATAGACTTTGTAACCAACAATCATCGCTGTAAATATCAAAGCATCATCATGTATGTCCTTCATAGTCATGGCTCCGTGGTCTCTCTATGATTTCTTCAGTTCTGCTACTACATCTCCAGAAATTTGCCCCAAGGTCGGCGACTTACTTGTTGCATTGAAACCTATAACTCTTTTGATTAATTCACCAATGATCTTATGGTTCTCATCCAACCATAGTAATTGATCATGAAATCTTATTAGTACATATATTTTCTAGTCATCATGGAAACATGTAGGGAAATCAAGTGCAATTAGAATACCGCTATTCATTAGATGTGCATATTCATTTTTTAGACTTCTAACTTCACACAACTTCAAATATCCTTCAATGATATCAGCTTCTCCAAGTTCCTCCATATTACAATGAATAAAAAACATATGTCCTCTACCAATAGAACTCCCAATGGGATTGATGATAGTTCTCTAGCTTCATCAACCTCGACGACCTTCATCGAATGTAACCTGAATTGTGGCCATGACTCCTCAACATGTGCTATTAGGGTAAGAGTATTGATCATTTGTGCCATGTTAAACTCTCCTTAACAAAAAATATCACAAACTCAGTCTCAAGCAATCAAATTCTTCATTTCAAACACTTGCTCTGTTTGTGTAGGGTTTTGGTGTTTTTTCACTCTTCAGATTCAACTGAATAGTTACTCAAAATCTGTTCTAGCAGTTAACCATCTTACCATTCATTCATTCAATGCATGAATTTACCATTCGGTATGATTCCAACAATAATATTTCACAACGGTTGTAACTTTTCATAATATAATTAAATATAGATACAATGACATCACCTCACATCTTATTATGCAAATTTGGATTCCTTATAGATAATTTTGTGGAACTAGTTGATATGACATTTGTTTTCTTCCCCCTTAAGTCAATTTATTAACCTAGTTGGAAGGTGAACTCTCAACAGTAGATGGTTGAGATCCCAACTGAGGTGAACTTAATCCTTCTTCCTTAACCCAAATTTTCTTCATATCACTTTTAACTTGTTCAACATTTACACATTTCTTCTCTTCAATTTGTGGTGACTAGTTCACTAGACTATTTCTTCAATCTCTATCTAGATGAACCATTCTATTACATGCATAGAAAATCATGCCAGTTGATCTCTAGGGTCCGTGATGATTGCTCAAATTCATTCTTCTATATTTTGTTTCAATATGTCCATGTATTCCACAATTTGCACAAATCACACCAGATTGTTGTTTACTTCCATAAGTATTTATCGATGGCTTGGGTGATCCAGAATTATTCACTGCTGACCTACCCTCTATGGATTTGTGTCCATATTTATTGCACTTGTAGCAATATCTCTCAAATATTTCTCCATATTTAGCATTAGGACCACATTAATTTTCTCTATGTCCATATTGATTACAGTTATAGCAATAACCATTAAAAGATTGAGTTTTGGGACTTACCGGTCTGTATCTACAAAAAATTGATATGTGTCTTGGCTTTCGACAGTTTTAACATGTAGGATTTGATCCTCTCCTTTCATGACTAGTGACAGGTGACCTGGGTTCATCTTGTTTCTCCTTAGCCTTTGATGATTCTCCAATTTTTTGCATACTCCTTCCGGTGTATCCTAATCGAGATGTGTCATGAGGTGTCCTCTACTGATTAAGTTGTTCAAGAATCTTCAAGGTACTATCATGTCCTTTATTAAGATTTTCATGTGCATATTTTTCTTTCTATAGTCGTTCTTTTTCTTGCTTCAACTCATTCTTTAACATTTCATTTTCATCTCTAAGTTTTTCATTTACCTCTTTCATAGTTTCATTTTTTATAGCGATTTCTTAATTTTGTTCAACTAGATCACTCAACTATTAACACATTACAAGATTCTCTCTATTGATGTGGTACCATTCCTCTTCCTTTCCTTTTTTTCATTGTTTCTTTACATCTTCTGCAATTCTCTTCTATTGAAGGTACTCACACATAGCCACAAACTGTCCTTCAAATTCCTTTTTCATATTTGACAGTTCTTTTGGTAATTTTTCATTCTCTTTCATGAACTCCTGTAGGGATTCTTATGCTTCATCATACATTCTTCCTTTATATAGTTTATCAAAATAGTCTTGAGTATATCTTAACCTTTCAGCCATATGTTTTCTTATTACAAGAGGATTTCCTTAATTTTTCTATCAACTATTCAATTACTTTCTCAGGAGTTTTTCCTCTTTCCATAGTGCTCAACTCTGGAATTTTTTCTCAAGTTTTTAAAATTTCCTTCAGAGTAACAAATCTCTGATACCATTTTTTTGGGTATAAGCACTAGGTAATGTACTGAGATTGGGGGGGGGGGGGGAATTAGTACTGTCACCAATTCAACTTTTAAAAGTATTTCAGAACATCGATAACATATAGAACTAAAAACTAATTCAATATGCATTAACCATTATTGCTGAATCACAATTATAACCATACAACAATAAATACAACTGAAACATCACAATCATAGACACAAGTGACACAAATATTTTGGTATCATGGAAACCCTTATAAGAGGGAAAAACCACGGTGGGGATTGTACCCACAAACTTCACTACTGTAGTATAGAAGGTGCCCTATGAAAGGCTTACAAAAAATATATCTAAGAGTTATACATCTTGTTAGAGATGTCTAGTACATTATCAAATGTACAATGAGACCTTTGAAATTCTACCTCATGTGAGGATTGAAATCTACAATCTAGAGATTCACCTTTTGAAAGGATTTAGAAACAAAGACCTGTAAGAGTCTACATTGTTAAAGGGTTTATCTTGCTGCAATTGTCAGAGAAAAACAAGTGATTGATCTATAATAGCACTCCTTTATTGTAAGATCCTTTAGATTCTATATATTCTCAACCTTCCATTCAAATTGTGACTTAAACCTCTTCTCCAAATCTTTTCACTATCTCCCATATCGGTCGCTGATTGATTTGACAATAGTTCCTCCTTCAAATTACTGTTTCTTCTCCTTCTCCAATATGTCATTCTCAAATTATCCAAATTTTTAGTCATCTCAAAGATAATCTTTTGTATGATTTCTTACTATTTCCATCGCTTAATCAACACCACTGGTTTTGCCACTTAATCAACACCATTGATTTTAAACTTGCATTTAGGTCACTTATCACTTTAGGTTCAAATTCTCATAGAATGTTCCAAATCATTGTTAACCTTAGGCAAAATCATTTATCCAATTAAACCAATAAAATATTTTTATTTTGAATAACATCCTCAACAAACTTTACCTCGATATCTGTACCGATTTGTCGTTTAGCGATCGTCGAAATAACACTACAAAGTTTTTTCTAGAATACTAATAAATCATTCAAATTAGATTAAGAATTTACCATTTTAATAATCTTTTTATTCAGACATCTATGAAATAACATTATACAAAATCTTGCAAAACTACTCCTCATAATACTTCGATCTGAATATACATTTATCATTTTTTCATCATGTTGTTGTTGTATACCTTATTCGGCTAGGTGTTCCATTAGATTCTTCATTACCGATTATGGTCAATTGTAGGAGCAGAATATTTAGTATGTTTGACCATCAATGACAATAGTTGATCAGATAGGTATCAATGTTTATTATCTTTCCTAGTTAGGTGATCAATGCCAATAAAATTTAAATCCTTCTTGAATGAGATTAAAGCAAAGGCTTTCAGAGAAAGAGTAGTTCCTATCTTTGATCATTTGTTAAAAGCCTTAAAGAAATATATTCAATAGGAATTTTCCAATATAATTCCAGAAATGAGAAGAAAGGTGCTACAAGATGCTGGAGTTATGATTTTTCCAGGATGGAACCTAAAGTCTACGAATTTTTTTATTATATTTTTTTACATAATACTGATGCTAAGTGCAAATTAAGCCTTGATGGAGTGACTGGAGTGTACACTGGATCTGGATATGATCTAGACAAAAATTCATTACTGATTTTGGCTTTGTATCCACCTAACAAAAGACCAATGGTTCTTGATATATAAAAGGCATTTGGACATATAATGAAATTCAAGGCATGAGAAACAAACACTGTAATCACTACATAATTGGGTATTAATTAGGTTAAGATGAATAAAGCACAAATTTAGTTATTGATGAAGGAGAGGGATCCCTAAAAATTTACAAGTAGATTGATGAAAGAGATTGAGTCACTCAGAGATCTTGTACATATAAGAGGTCCTAAGCCAACACTAACATAGGGGGAATCATCACAACCAAAGGATAAGTATAGCAAGTTAAAAATAGAAAATGAACTAAGGAAGCAACTGGTAGAAGAAATGCACAATATATTAATGAAAATTGTTGAAAAGAGGTTTTTAGTCATGGTGGTTTGGATGGATAAGGGTTGGGTTACATGTGTAAAAAATTGGATTGTCATTACAGAACATGACATATTGTATCAAAGGTTGTAGGAAACACTGGTGAAAATACACAATGAAATCAACTCAGATCCAAAGAAGATAAAGAAAATAGAAGATATCATTGAGGAACATAAAAAATATGCTATTGAGTTGAGGGATGAGGTTAGATACTACCATTTTCATCCAGAGTCAAGAATTCCTCCTTTGTTTGGTATCAATAATGTTGCAAAGGACCAAGCTACTTGGGTGTGAGAATGCCACTGGTTCCTACAGGAAGGCCTAAATAATGTTAAGAAGGGTGATGTTGATGTTTTTTCAAATACCTTGGAGAAGATGATCACTCCTCAAAATATCATGACAGGAGTTGTCACAGACAGTGACACACATAGAATCTCTAGCTATGTCAAACACTTATCAAGTGTTCATTTAAGTCTACTTAGGTTTTAAGATCATTAATTAGCTATTATTTTTAAAGTTTCAAAAGGACTCTTTAAAGTTTATGTTAGTTGTTGTTTTTAAAGTTTCAAAAAGACTCTTTGAAGTTTAAAGCTATTGTTTTTAAAGTTTCAAAAAGACTCTTTAAAGTTCATAGCTGTTATTTTTAAAGTTTCAAAAAGACTCTTTAAAGTTTATAATGAAGGATTTGCATATATGTTTCCATTGATCTATTGCATGCATTTAAATTTTTAATCTTGTGCAGAGAATCAACTGTTTCTTTTTGAAGTTCTGTTAATGTGGTGTTTCACATAAGGTTACTGTTTGATAGGAAGTTAATTACTGTGTGATCTAGCACTTGTTAAATACTTGTGTAATCAAGCATTGTGTGGATTTGTTTTATTTATGTTATCAATGATTATTTGATCAAAACTAATCTTCTATATACAAGTTTTAATTTCCAAGTAGTCAATGTCCTTAGCCACTGATTGATTATTTATATTTCTTTCGAATCTATTGTAACCCCAATATCTTTTATATTTTCTTTAAAAAATTAGAGTTTAATTTTATATTAGAATAGAATTAGTTTATTGCATACATCATGGTAAACATAAACTTGTTTCTATAATTTGAGCCTAGAAATGTTGATCAATGTTTCTTTGAGGCACCCTTAACTTGGGATGTTAGATGCAGAAAAAATCTAAATTTTATAGACTAGGATAAAGTTAATAATCTTCCCCAAAATAGTTATCAAAAAAGTGTTGTGACCTTATTTCTTGGATATCCAAATTGTGGTTTTGTATTTCTCTATCTGTTCTACCTGATTCCATATTTGTGTCATCAAAACCTTTCACTTGCACATATAAAATAGATTTTTTTTCAATAGGGATTTGCCTAGGCCAAACTCCAAATTTGAAATCAACCTTGAATTGAAATGTACTTTTAGGTCGATCAAAAAAAACCCATAATATTGTTACTCTAAATGAGCTTTGAAGGTTGTCATTAGTATTCAAGCATTCGAATACCCAGTCGGTAACAGAGTGAAAGACAGACTAGTCGATATGATCACCGAGTGCAAAGTTAAAAAAGTGCACTGATCACGCACAGAGTTAACCAAGTGCAATGATCACCGAGAAGAAAAACTTACTGAGAAATAGTGTACACTGAACACACAGTATACACCGAGATACACAGAGAATACCGAGAACTGAGAGATAGTATTTACTGAGTAAACCAACGGTCACATAAAAGTTTATAATGGCACATCAATCTAGGTAACAATTTTTTGCCGAGCTGGATAATGGTTTACAATGATCGAGGAGAACATTAATTATGGATTCATGACATTAATTGTTTATATCTCCTATGTTTAGATGATCAAGGTAAATTTTGTACACCGTTGATCTTAGGTTTTGTAAGATATCATAAAACCCTAATTAGGTCAAGATGTTTTATATATGTAATGTTAAGATGTCATTTTGTAATGTATGTTGATCAATTAATGATCAAGTAGCCACCATACTACAAACATTAGAGATCAGATAAGGATTTTAGGACAAGGACTACATTGTAGTATTCAATTTTCAGAATAGAGGCAAGGCTAACGAGCAGTACAAAAGGTATTATCATTCACAATAAGGTGATAATTTCATTACACTTAAAGGAACTATATTCACAATATAGAGATTGTAATTTGTTCAGATCACACAACTTTGTTACTCTTTGAAAATTCTAACAATCCTAAAATATCCTAATAGAGTAGACTTAACTATCTTTGTATAAATCTCTTCACAGAGTGCACATATACATTGTGTTGCTAAATCCTCACACAAGGTAGATCTAATCGATCTTATTGTCACTCATAATAGGGTAAGGTCACTAGAAGTGATAAATCTTTGTAAGCTTTAACATGCTACTTTATTTACTGCAGTAGTGAAGTTTTGTGGGTCTCATCCCCACTGCAATTTTTAGCTTCTAATAGGGGTTTTATGTGATACCAAAATACTAGTGTCATGTGTACTTAAATTTCATGTATGTTTATTGTTTGGATTACATGCATTTACATTTTAGTAGTGACATTACATGTTTGGTGAAAGTTATCTACTCAGTCGGTTATAATAGAATATTTGATTACAAGATTTGTTAGAAAATTTTTAAGGGAACTGATTCACCCCTCCCCTCGAAGTACACACCTTTCTATTATTCCAAAAATTGGTATGAGATCTAGTTCTCTTGTTTAGAAAGTTTAATTACCGAAGAGAAAATATATTACAATGGAAAGGTATACACTTGATAAAACTATTAAAAATCAGAAGTTAGTGTTGCAGATCTATGTCAAACAATGCAAAGAAGCCAAGGAGAAACTCAGGGGGATGTTGATTAAGAGAAAGGACAAGACACTTTGCTTTCATGAGACTGATTATCATAAAGAAGAGATTCATGACCCATTTGACACATCTAGATCTGAATCTGGTAGCATATATATATGATGCATCTGAAGGAATCATATCAAATCTATCCGAGAGCAATCAACAACTTACTGAATAAGTGAAAGCACTACAGATTGGTCAAGATACACAAATGGTTAGAATGGTTGAAGTCTTGAATGATGCAAATAAAGTTAAACAAGAGAGAAACATGGTTGTTGATGAAAAAAGATAAATGACTGAAAAGTTACAAGAAAAGTAATCTAAGATAATGAGGCTTACTGAAAATTACTTTAAGATCACGAATCAAGTGGTTTCTATGAGTCATGAGACAAATTGAGTGAATATTGAGCTTTCTAGAAAACTAAAAGACATTGGTGTATTGAAAAAAGAAAATGAAAAACTGAGAAATGAATTGAAGATTCTACAACAACATAATGAGGTGATTAAGAGATATGAAGAAAGTACTAAGAGAATGGATGAATTTATGAACAATGAAAGAAGAATGAACATCAATACCAGATTAGGGTATACCGAGCAAGGAGAATTGTCAAATCAAGATGAATAGAAGGATGTATACTCAAATCCAAAGCCTAAGAAACCCTCTTGTGGTCACTGTGGAAAACCAGGCCACACATCAAACATTTGCAGGAGTAAAGAAAAAGGTATTTCTAGAAACTCTCCTAAAATCAATGGTAATTGATATAACTGTAATAAGCGTGGACATCAAGCACATGAATGCATAACTAAGTTTAACAAACAATAGAAGAAACCATACATGGACAAATATTGTCAAAATTGCAACATGTATGGTCATACATCACAAGCATGCAGGGATAACACGAAGCAAATCTGGAAACCTAAAGGACAAGAAAAGGTAAATCAACAGAGAAGACAAGGTAATGCTTATGCTTGGGATTATAACACTTGAGTTAGTTGCACAACATGTGGTAAATATGGACATGTAGAAGCTAATTGTATGAGACAATAGAGAACTAAGTCTAAGAATTGGTCAAACTCTGGTATAGCTTGCTCACACTTTCATAAGGTTGTCCACTTAAGTAGAAATTGTGTAGAGATAATAAAACTTATGGAAATGGGAATACAATCAAAGAAATCATGAGGATAAAAAATCAAATGTGTAGGAGAGCATCAAATGATAATGCTGGGCCAAGTACAATAGTCGGTGACACCTCATCCAATGGATTAGGTGATTCCACCACCTCCACCTAAGCAATACAAGTAGGTATAGAACTATGTTTTGCAAAGCTATATTTTACATCAGTTCCTATATTCATTGTAGAAATTCCAAATTAGCATGAATTAAGATGCACTATGGTATTATATTTTTGATTAATTTGATCTAGTTGAGTCAGTTAATTTGTACCGATTTAGTAATGCTAGTTGGTGAATATGTGAGATACAACCGAGTTTCTAAGGAAACCAAGAATTTTCTGCACTCACCGAGCTGAGGTATCATTAGTATTAACCAAGTACTTTGTTTGTCTATTAAGTGGTTGGTGATGAGAATTTATTGCACCGAATAAATTTATTTGGTATAAATTTGAGAGTTGTGAACTCATTTTTTTACACAACAATCACAAAGCAGAGCAGAGGAACTGAAAGCGAATTCATAGCAGAGCACTTCAAAGGATTTTATAGAGATTCTGAGCACATTTTGAGAAGTTAAAGCTTAGAACAGTATGCATTTGCACTTACCGATTTACTTTGAGTTCTTTCATGGAAGCCCTAATTCAAAATCAATGGCATCCTCATCACAAACCATGAAGGCAAAGATGGATAAAGAGAAAAAGGTGATTCTTGTTAAGAATTCTACATGCACAAAACCAAATTACAAGATACATCCTCAGGTGCAGCTCAACCCGATGACAAAGGCACGTTCTCTATGATACCGCCTAGGGTTCTACTGGTTCATGATGTTAGGGCATACATTCATTGCAAGATCAGGGAAATAGGGGATTTTAAACTAATATCGACATATCATACACTTTGCACAGATGGTAAAATAAAAGATTATCATAAAAATCTAGAGGTCAAAGGGTTAACCAATGCCCTAAATTTACCAAAGGTATTCAAAATTGAATGGATCCATATTGTATTGAGCTGAGTTCATGACGGAAAGCTTTGGCTGGATGAACCGAAGAAGATAAGTAAAGACGTAATACATGTAGTAACCGGGTATCCTACATTAGATAAATCAAAATGCATAAGGCACCTGCCAAGAACTAAGATTGAAAAGCTTACAGGAGTCGAGTGGGATGGTAGAGGTCTACGAATCAACACCATTGGTGATCCTGAACTTAGGTTTGGTGCGTATGTTATTGGATACAAGATCTTCCAGTCAAGAAGACCTAACAACGTTGCATGTGGAGCTGTTGATATAACATACAAGATTGTAAAGAAGGGTTTACAACTTGACCTAGCTGAGCTGTTGCAGAGGCAACTTGATGATGAAGGGGACTCCCCTTAATACCACAAGTACACGACAGAAACAAAGAGAAACAAAAAATGTTTGCAAGAAAAGAAAATTGGCTTCTTATTGGCTCCACAAATGTGGAATTACAACTTCAGAATTACAATATCAAAAGCCACATGGGCATCCCTTACAATAATCTGTAGGACAAAGCCTCAAATAACCACCCAGAACTGCCCTAGAAAACACCACGAGCCTTCCTTAAATATAAGCAATTTCCACCGCTCGAGAAGGTTCCAGAAATCTAGCCATTAAGGCTGACTACCCTTAGCATTTAATTATTTTTCACTTTTATTACAAAAGGGTCGGCTTTAAATATTTACAAAATATGAGATTAGGTAGCCCAACTTCTGAAAGCCATAACTTTTGAACCGTAGCTCCAATTGGCTATTATAACCACTTTCCGGAAAGGGGAGATCATGATCTACAGTGCCTGACTTGCGAAGCGCCAGTCAGATGGGGGTTCAACCTTGATCTGGAGCCTCTAAGGTCCTAAAAATTGAGCTTAAAGGTTTTGCACCCTAAAATCTCAAAATTAAATCCTTAATAACTTCGCCAATACAGATGATCTGGCAATGAAATTCAACTGGCATTCTTATATGACTAAGATGAACCTTCACCTGGAAAATTAGAACATTTTTAGTTCAAATGACCAACTTACTAAAAATATTAAGTTTCCAAAAATAGCAGCTTTTTACACAATAGCCCTTATTGAATAGAAAAACACATATTTTTGGGTGATGCAAGATTGCCCTTACATCCAGGATGCTCCTGCATCATACACCCGGGGTAATTTGAGAAGTGACCCTGTCACATCTCAGGTGTGCAGAGGAAAAACAAGATGGTTAACCTCCTCCCTTGTCAGTCATGAAGAATCTTCAACAGGTCATCCTTTCCACTTGACCAAATATTCTTCATATGTCTTGTTCCTTGTGCTTCTACCAACACGACTATCCAGTATGTCTTCAATCTTCTTGGTATCTGAACTACTTGTTAGAATACTCCATTGTGCCGCTGTGATCTCATCTTCAACACCTCCTTCATGATACTCTATCAAAAATGAAATATTAAACACTGGTGAAATATTCAGATCACTAGGAAATTCTACCTCATATGCATTTCCTGAATCATGCTTCTTCAGTATCTTACATGGTCCAAACTTCTTCATTTTCAACTTGTTATATGTACCAACTGGAAATCGCTCCTTCCACAAATGAA